>VDFB02295055.1:52655-79084 GCA_007258455.2 Sequoia sempervirens
GCTATTAATGGGAATGCTTCTTTAAGACTGACCTAGGGGAGAGGGGTCAGTAGTAGTGCAGGCTAACTTTTCAAGCATGTAGCAGTTGCATGGAAAATCATAGGACCTCCGTTTTTTTTTTAGAAATGTGAATTGGCCTCTTATCTATCTACAACTAAGGTTTGGAGGTGTGACTCATCACACAACTTGCCACATCAACACATCTAGTGAGAAGTGTCCAAAAATTGACTTTTGAAAGGTTCGACCGAAACTTAATCATGGTATTCCTAATAGTTGAACAAAAAAAGATCATTTGTTGTTAGTAGAATATCATATTTTTATTTAAAATATAACTTATATGCAACCTAAATGGACCAAATACCTATTGGTAACCATAAATCTTTGTTATCTCTAACATTTATATCCAAGACAAATGGACCAATAGTTGAACACTAAAACTTTTTGACAATCCTTCACATTTCATGAGAAAATACAAGGTATTTATTGTGCTTACCTTTTATATTTGTGATAGGAAAAACTATTAATAGAAAATACTCTAATGCATATACGTTGCTACCCCAATAGTTGTACACATAGGAATAATATTTTTTCACTGCAACAAGAATACTTGTTTAAATGAGCATTTTATTTTATAAATGACACTTACAATGGATAGTTTTGATACTTTATTTGAAACAAAAAATTATTTATTTCACTTGTTAATGAATGTATTTATGTTTTTTTATATAACATTCATAGGTTTACATGTGTTCAAGTATGGGGCCATCTTGAACAACATTTGGTTAGTTTTTGATTTACATGTGGACTAGTTATTTACAATGTATAGTATAAATATGTGGCAACACTGAATATTATAAGCACAAGTGCCATTTACAACAATTGGAACCCTCACAACTACTGGCCCCTCTCTCCCCTATTTAAGCCTTAAAAAACACTATTAATGAAACAGATTTAAGTTTCTCAAGATCATGAATTACTTTACACTCAATCTTTCGTACGACAAAATCGTGTTTTTATTATCTTAATCAGAGAGGCAGAAATCATTGTTAAGTTTCTCAGCGCACTAGGCAAAATTTTATTCAAAAAATCATGGTTTTCCCAGAAAATTGTTCAAGCCAATTTTTTGACCTAAGAATCATGATTTGATCAAAGAAAAATTGTATTTTTCCTAGAAAACATGATATATTCACAATCAAGTAAAAAAATTGGTCCAAGAAACAGTTTCAAGGTTTGGGTTAGGGTTTTTTCCTGACTTTTGAAGCAATATTTTGAGTTTTTCCCTAACCCTAACCGATTTTTTTCCTTGTCTTTTGGTTTGCTGATTTATTCCAACACAGATTTTTGCTACTATGATCCTCATTGGTTAGAAAAAACCATTTTAAAAAAGATTATAATGTATACTGCAGAAGAGGTACTCGTGGGGAGGTATAAACTGTAAACATTAACATAACTTTCATTTAATATATGCTAGGTATGTATAAAAATTAAGGAGTGTTCAACAGTGAAAATGAATCACATTGAGACAACACAATTCAGACTTGGAGAAAACTCAGCCCTCAGAAGAAACATAGATTATTCAAGGCTTCAGAGACGTTGAGTGTTAAGTCAACTATTGTCAGATTAACATAAATATACCACAAAGCTTTCAATCTAAACATGAATATAATAATAACTTACCTACAAAGTGTAAGAAATATTCCAATATGAAACTTGTATTGCTTATTGACATTAAAAAATAGCTGCTTGGTTGCTGTACCATGTCTATTCTTTAATTGAATACAGTAATATTTTCCTTAGAATTATTTATAAAAACCTGTAATGCAGATTCACCCGACCCAACCCCAACCCGACTGAACAAGTCCAAATCCCGGTTCAGAGACAATTTTTCCCCTCGTTCATCCCAGACAGAACCCAGACAACCAGGGCTCGCCCCAGGTAACTGTGAGATACAGAAGATGATTCTCAGAATGAAGAAGCATTATACTCAAATCGTAAAATATCTGATAAGGACAAAGGGGGAATAGAATGCTATTATTGCAAAAAAATGGATGACACAGCTTGCAACTATAGAAATGGACAAATGATGTTCTGAAGGGAAAGATCGGGGAAACTAACGAGGCCATTGTTGAAGATCCTCTGAATGTTGACAGTGGTGAAGAAGTTGCTTTCTATGCATTTTAAAGAGATCTAGTTCTAAAGACAAGGAGGAAGCCCAAGTATACAAAGCTCATAATGGATGGTTGCCCTGTTAGCTTGGGAGTTTGTGGATCTTGGGAGTCATGCCCTTACGAGGGTTATACGACAACTTGTTGGATCTCCGTGAGTGTAACTCAGCATGAATTGTTGTCCAATGGTTCAAGGGGTTTGTGATTTGGTTGAGAAGGTGGTAAGCCAGGAACTTGGGAATTCAGCTCGGGAGCTACACCTTACAAGGGTTATGAGGCAGCTTGATGGAAGTCTACTTGGTTGAAGAACTGTTCTCGAAGAAAAGCTTTTGAAAGAATTCAAGATTCTGAATTGTTTTTAGTTTTGCTTATATTAGTTTGGTTTGTTTTAGAGCAGTATGTCTCAACTGTATTAGAGATTATTAAGACTTACTTTTGTTATGAAGTCAGCTTAGTGACTTAAATTTAGATTAGTTTGTTTATATTATTATTAGTTCACTATTTTTAGAATAATTAGCATGCATTTGCCATGCACTGTTTTTATCTTCACTCTGAACTCTATATAAGGAGGTGAACATCTTTGTAATCGTTGATCCAATTAATAGAATAACATTGCATTGTATTCCTTTTTGTTACAAAGAGACCAAGGTATACACAGATACTCAAATGATTGTCCATGTAGGGGTTGGGAGTCAACAACAAAGGTGACACTGGATATCTAAAATGGCCAAACTGTCATTTTCTGTAGCGTCGAAGCACAATATTGGACTGAATTTATAATGAGTATCCACAGAAATACAATCTCAGCAATGCATTCAAATGTTATACAACTAAGTTAACGGTTCCAATTCGGTTGGGGTTGGTTTGCGGTTAGGCTAAATTTTGGGGTGGGTTAGGTTAGTTTGGGTTCGTTAGTATAAAAATTTTATATATATATATATGCAGCCTAGAAGCATGAATTAGGATTAGAACATCACATAACATCATATAAACAACAAAACCACCATAAACTTGAATATCATTTAAATTTTAAAAGTTAAAACATTTAATGTTTTAAACATGCATGATAAATATTCATCGTTCAAACTTCAAGTTCAATATTACAACACTTTTAAAGTTTTAATCATCAGATTCAGATTCATCCATATCAATGTTAACATTGACATTAGATGAAGTAGGAAGACTAGATGAACCACAAGTAGTGCCAATGGCACTACCACTAGCACTAGTATTGTGCCCATGCTCCTGTTGGATATCAGACTCCTCGTATGCAATATGGTGGGAAGTAGAAGCATCCAAGTCAGTATCCTCTGGCACTATATCCCACAACTTCGTCTCCCCTTCCTTGTAGTCATGTTGTTTGTGTGAAAGGAGACGCAAGTTGGAATGCACATATACTAAGTACTCTGCTCTTTTTGAGAGAATTTATTGCGCTTTACTGAGTGGATGAAAGAATATGTGCTCCAATTCCTCTCAGATGCGGATGAACTAGCAACCTATAAAGACATTAGACAAAGTAAACAATTAAAAAATTATAAATTATAAATGAAATTCAAATTATGAAACTTTTAAAACTAAAATATGAAAATTTATTAAACTTACTTGTGATAAAACTTTGATTGCAAGGGGCTGCAAATGTTGGAAGTATTGTCCATGGAAGTACCACCAACTATGAGCATCCTTTAAGAACCTATCACGAAGAGCATCAACATCTAGACCATTTGAGTGCACAAAATCAATGAACTCATTTGTGACTACACTTCGCAAATCTTGATCAAGGGAAGAGTCTCACAAATGTTGCCTTGTACCCTTCTGCCACTTCTAAATCTCTATATGGAGCAAGCCTTCCTGGCTGTGAAAGAAGCTCACTACTATAGTATTTTGGAGTCAATGCAAAGGCAAAGAAGGTGTAATGGAGTTGTCATTTTGTTCCACCTTTCTTCAACAATTGTTTGCACTTGTTTGAAGAAAGTCTCTTCAGGGTCCTGCTCTCTTGCATTTATGGTGCACTTGATCTTCTCAAGCATTGAGTCTATGCCATCATATATCTCTCCAATGCATGGCTTGTCCATGTCAGTATAGCGAATCATACTCAAAATGGGCTTGGTGAAGCTAAGGAGATAGTCCACACGATCCCACCATGAGTCATCTAATATCATGCTCTTAATTTTTGTTGCTCTTTCAGTGCTGCTTTGCCTCCATATAGACCAATTGTTGCTAATCACCATGCTAGAAAGTGCATGTCTAACTTTCACAAGTCATCTCAAGACGATTGTGTTAGAGGCAAAGCGGGTCTCTGCAACCTATTGCAAATTAAAAAAAAATAAAAATTAAAATTTAAAAATAAACTTTAAAGAAGAATTTAAATTAGAATGCACAATCAAATTATGAAAATCAGAAAATGACAAATGTAAATATTACTTCACTTACCTTCAATAGCTCCAATTTTGAAAATGATCTAAAGATCCCTTGAGACAAGTGGTGGTTGGTGATGAACATCTGAATGTCCTCAGCCTCAGACATACAATTGTTTGATCCATGCAATTTTATTCCCAATCTTTTGCAGCATAAGATTGAGTGAATGGACCACACAAGGTGTCCAAAAGATATGTGAATATCTTTCCTCAACCAACAACCCTGTAGCTCTACAATTCTTGGCGTTGTCCATTACAACTTGAACAACGTTGCGGGATCCCACTTGCTCAATGGCTGCAATGAGAATGTTAGCAATAAATTGTCCATCTTTTACTTGCCCCTCACAATCCACGGCTTTCAAAAACATTGCCCCTTTAGGGGACACCGCTATGACATTGATCAAAGGCCGATTTCTTGAGTCCTTCCAACCATCTGAAACAATGGACACACCTGTCTCAACCCATGAATCTCTTATAGGCTTCAATGCATCTTCAACCAACTCAACCTCCTTTTCCAATAAAGAGCCACACACCTTCTCATAACCCGGTCCCTTGTACCCTTTTGGAGCTTCATTAACCATTCTCAACATCTCTTTCCAATATGGAGAACGAACAACATTAAAAGCTAATCCATTGGCATATATGCATCTTGCTACACATTGGTCGGCAAGGGCTCTACTCTCATTTTGAAATGCAACTTCCAAAGGCCCCTTTGTTCTCTTGTTTGCAATTGGTTGTGCACTTTGAGCTTGAGGATCCGGAGTGGCCATAAATGGGTGGTCTTCTACCACAATATTGGGATTAGATGGGGGTTGCATTCCCTTTGATTTTTTTTTTAACAAAGGGTGATTTCCTTTTTGGGCTTCTCGTTGATCTGCATCTCTGCTCCATAATGTATTTTGCAACTGTATCAGGTGGAATAGGTTCACCTTCTTTTCCAGGGCAAGTCGTGATGCCTTTTCCACCTATGCCACACAAATGTGCTTTCACCCTATGGTATGAACTAGAATATGTAACTTCACACCCACTGCATTTCCAAACATAACCGCCACCACCTGGAATTTGTCTTATCATTTCAACATACTTCCATAGAGGAGAATTTGGATTTGTTTTGAACTTTGAGTTTGGTTTAGCTCAGAGCAATCGTTTGTAGAAGCTTCAATGATCAATCTTCAACTAATTTTGTCAATCCAACAAGCAAAAATGAGAACTTAGCCTCTTGGAATGAAAATGCTTGTTTGCAAAACAAATAAATGAAAATGAGGTATTTAAGGTGTTTAAAGTGTTTTAGAGGTCATTTTTAGGGTTCCCTTGGGCGTGGGTCAAAGTCAAACTAGAGAAATTATTAAAAAAATGCAAAAAAAAGCTTTTTGGGCACCCAAACCCGTTGGTTTTGCTTTGGTTCGCCCAAGTTCGACTTGGGTTCTCCCCGGGTCCGCCCGGGTTCTACATCGGCAAACCAGGCCTCCAAAACACAGACCCTAGTCGAACCCACAGAGGGACCGGACTAAGACTAGGACCCGACATGAACCCAGACCAGGACCCAACGCTAGGAGGGCGAACCCGGTAACATAGTTATACAAGACTGATTTCACAGTATACCCTGCCCAAAACTTCATTTTAGACTAGTAACTACTCAGAAAACATTTCTAGGACTAACTTCAACACCCCTCCAGCAATAACTAATGTTGCACAAGACATGATTGATACACAATACTGATCAGCAACATTAAAACATCAAATTTTTGACTTACACTGCCTAAAAGTATTTATCAAATTTGCACTAGACTCAAATTTTGACACAACAATTATAATAAGGTTCTTCATGACATTGCATTTCTTAGTATATCATCAACAAAGAGATTATAACAGCAGTCATTAAATCCTAAACATGTATATGACTGGAACAATATATATATATACATCAGATTTGAATAATGACTCAGAAGTTAGAATGAAGAGCAGCAGATTTATCACTTCAATAATGACAGCAAATTGACCCTCTTAACCTTCTTTATTTCCCTCTTATAATGACAACAATGACGGTATTCAACGTAGAATGAGGAAAGAAGATGATAGGAGCAAAATATAAAAAACTCCAAACCTGTTAATGGCTATCATAGACCCTCGAATGTCTACATATAAAGTTTCTTGGACACTTTGTAGATGATGACAATGCTCAACAAACAGATTTGTGGCCTTGAAATGAAAAACTTTACTTCCTAAGAATCACGTTCCTCCTCTTGGCACACTTTACAAACAAGATCACCAACGTTTTAGCTCCATATAATGTAGTATAATATGAAGCTCAATCTTAAAATCGTCCTTTAGAAGCCGTCACAATAAAATGCAATAATAAATCAGCTATTGCATTATTCAGAAACTCTTATTGCAATAATAAATCAGCTATTGCAATTATTCAAACCCTTGCAATAATAAACCAGCTATTGCAGTAATTAAAAAACATGCAATAATACATCAGCTATTGCATAAATTACTTAGCTTTTCAGACAAGCAAATTTGCAACTTTAGCCTTCAATCAATCTCTGTTAAGCACCAATGTGTTTCCTAGCTGAAAACACCATTTGATCTCCTGACTGTATATTGCAACAGCGAAGAGATTGTAAGCCAAGAGGGATTTTGTCCTCAAAGCCCCTGAAAAGTCAATCTCTTAATGAGACTGAAATTCATTAACAATTTTCTCTCAACCAAGCCTCCTCCTGGAATGAGCTTTCAACTCCCCTTTATATAGAACTCCTTGATCTTCTAGAAAGACCCAAGAAGAGTGTTCAACAAGCTTTTAGAAAAATATTTTAATATTCCTTGATGTGACTCCTTGATGTGATCCCTTGATGTGACCTCTTGATGTGACCCCTTGGTGTGACTCCTTTATGTGATCTCTTGATATGACTTCTCGATGTGATATCTTGATCTGACATCTTGATGTGACCCCTTGATGTGACTCTCTAATACTTAAGTCACTTTTTGAAGTTATATTAATAAAGTGACTTTATTAATTTATCATTAAAGTATGTCACTTTTAACCTTTTAATATTACCCTTTTAACTTTGCACTTTTTTGCCTAGTAACATTAAATAATTAAAATAATGATTATTCCTTAAGAGGGCTGAAAAACAGGGACATTACATTTTCTCCCACAAAGCAAATAGACAGATGTGGCCTCATGCTAGTGGGGATCAATTTCTATTTTACTTCAAGAAAATTATTGCCGGTATACTACTATGAGCTATCAGACTATCACTGATTGATTCAGCCATGTCTATTACAATAATAGACATGGCCGGATTGATCAGTAATAGACTAATAGCTAATAGACGTGGCTGAATCAATTAGTGATAGGCCGATAGCAGTATAGGAGCAATAAAAAAATTGATGTCATGTATTGTTAAACTTGTAGAAATTTGAATACCCATATATACAATTTTTTAAAATCCCTATAAGTGTACACTGCCATCCCCAAAAAGTGGCCCCTAGACTGCCACCCCTGAAACACATCCTTTGCCATCTGTCCTTGAAATGCCATGGAACACAAGTTTTAGTATAACAAGATTTTGACTATATAATTAAATTATATATAATATAATATTAAATATAGTTAATATTAATTATTAAACTATAATGCATGTTTGCGCATGTCACATGAGATAACTAACTATATTAATTACATAAATAATAAGGTAATAGTAATATATAATTATATTAGTATTTACTAAAACACTATTAAATTAATATTTATTTATATATTTATAACTAAGTTACCACCGCCATACCTAGCTCCCGGATACGATGGTACGAAATTGGCGGACGGATTCGTCCAGATTCGTTTTTTGCTCATGATTCATATCAGATTCGCCAGCTGGATTCTTCTTCAGGATTCGGCATGAAGAATCCGAGCCGAATTTCGCGTCAAAAAGCCCAGTTTGAAAAAAAATGTCTTTTTTTAATCATTTTTTATTGTTTGTTTGACCTTATGTTGACTTCTAAACATTAAAATATTCATTGCAACCCTAATTTCGACCTCCAAACACACTAAAAAGGTAAAAACAACTTCATTTTAACAATTTGTGAAAGAAAAACGAATTTTTTTGCCTCCATTGCTGAACTTGCTCTTTTGCTTGCACAAGCTCGAACAGAGTTGAAGGCTGATCGTTGGTGGTTCAAGGTTGATTGCTGTGCTATTCCTAAGCACTTGCAAGTGTTTGCCAAGATTCAAGAAGACTGTAGAGCAAGATTTGTTCAAAAAAGGTAGGTTTCTTTGAAATTTTTTGATTTTTTTTTTACATTTTTTTTAAGTTTCTGTTTAACAAATGAACTATTTAGTTTTGTTTTTATTGTATTACTACAACTTTTGTTGATTGTTCTCATTCTTTTAAGCTTTTTAGTTTCAAATTTCAATACCAAAATTATTTCAATCTATTGTGCCCTGGCCCTTAGGTATTACAATGGCATCTGCTTCTAATTCAGGCCAATCTCGTTTCAAAATAAGTGCAACCTCTCCCCTTTGGAAATTTGTAGAAATGGTTCAACAATGTCCAGGTGGTGGAGTATTTATTTGGATTTGTGGTCATTGCAAAGTTCAATACACGAGCTCATACAGTCGAGTCAAAGCCCACTTGTGTAGTATCCCTGATATTGGCATCAAA
This sequence comes from Sequoia sempervirens, assembly GCA_007258455.2. Lineage (NCBI taxonomy): Eukaryota > Viridiplantae > Streptophyta > Pinopsida > Cupressales > Cupressaceae > Sequoia > Sequoia sempervirens. Next base: position 61,899 of record VDFB02295055.1, read on the forward strand.
CCTTGTCCGGGACCTCCAGAAGGTGATGGCAAAGGCCTTGCAGATGACATAGTGTTGAAATATATTGCTGAGCAAGAAAAAGCAGATCAAAAAGCTACTAGTGCTAAAAAAAACCATCCTTTGAAGAAAGGATCTCAATCCATGAAACCCCCTACACCACCTACTTATATTCCACCTACAGAAAGCCATCCATTTATAAACATCCCTCAAGAGCAAACCGTGCCCTCATCAAATAAAAGATCTAAGGGACCGTTGGAAGTTTCATTTCAGAATGAGGCAAGAGAGATTGCTGATCAAGACATAGCAAGATGTGTCTATGCCAATGGATTGGCATTCAACGTTGTTCGTTCACCATATTGGCAAAAAATGGTGAAATCTATTAATGAGGCTCCAAAGGGGTATAAGGGCCCAGGTTTTGAGAAGGTGCGTTGCACCTTATTGGAGAAAGAGGTGAAACATGTAGCAGACTCTTTGAAGCCCATAAGGGATTCATGGATTGAAACAGGGGTGACCATCGTTTCTGATGGATGGAAAGATGCAAAAAATCGCCCATTGATCAATGTTATTGCCGTGTCCCCTAAAGGGGCAATGTTTTTGAGAGCAGTGGATTGTGAGGGACAGGTGAAAGATGGTCCATTTATTGCTAACATCCTTTGCCAAGCCATTGAAGATGTGGGCCATCAAAATGTTGTGCAAGTTATAACCGACAATGCCAGAAATTGTAGGGCTGCTGGGTTATTGATTGAGGAGAAGTATCCACACATTTTTTGGACACCTTGTGCTGTCCACTCCCTCAATCTAATGCTACAAAAAATTGGATCCAAAATTGAGTGGATCAAACAGGTGTATGCTGAGGGCGAAGACATCCAGATGTTTGTCACCAACCACCATATGACACAAGGAATATTTAGACAATTCTCAAAATTGGAATTGTTGAAGGTAAGTTAATTGAAATTCTCAATATTCTTAAATTTTTAGTTTTCTTTTAATTTTAAATTTTGATTTTGTAAATTTAAATTACATTTTAATTTTAATTTTGATTTCCAAACAGGTTGCAGAGACCCGTTTTGCCTCCAACACAATTGTGTTGAGACGACTTATAAAGGTTCGTGAGGCACTTTGTGCCATGGTAATCAGCCCTAATTGGGCCATATGGAAGCAATCTAGCAGTGAAAGGGCAAATAGGATCAGGCAAAGGATACTAGATGATTGTTGGTGGGATCGTGTTGAGTACCTGGTCAGTTTCACTGAGCCTATACTGAGCATGATCCGTTACACAGACATGGATAGACCTTGTTTGGGAGAAGTATATGATGGTATCGACTCAATGATTGAGAAGATGAAAACCATCATCAATGCAAAAGAGGAAGATCCTGATGAAAAGTTCTTCAAAGAGCTACAGGAAATCATGGTTGATAGATGGAACAAAATGACCACTCCATTGCATCTTCTTGCTTTTGCATTGAGTCCCAAATATTATAGTCCTGAGCTTCTTTCTGTTACATCAAGAGTTGCTCCATATAGGGATGTTGAAGTGGCTCAAGGTTACAAGGCAGCAATTCGGAGACTCTTCACTGATCGTGACCAACGTGATCGAGTGAGGGCTGAGTTCATGGCTTTTGCATGCTCCGGTAGTGTTGCTCAAAATCTTGATGCTCTTCGAGACAAGTACAGGGTAGATGGTCATAGTTGGTGGTATTTCCATGGGCAAGAATACATGCACATCCAACCAATTGCAATAAAAATCTTATCCCAAGTAAGTTTTATAGTTTGTAATTTTAATTTTAATTTATAATTTTATATTAATTAATAATTTTGTTTAGTTAAATTTTGTAACTCTTAACTATTTAATTTGGTCTTGACTCTTAATAGGTTGCTAGTTCATCTTCATCAGAGAGGAATTGGAGCACATACTCCTTCATCCACTCAATAAAACGCAATAGGCTGCATTCAAAAAAGGCAGAGGACTTGGTGTATGTGCATTCAAACTTGCGCCTCCTTACACACAAGCAAACTTCCTACAAAGAAGGAGACACAAGGAGGTGGGATATTGAGCCAGAGCAGCTTGACTTGGATGCTTCCACAAGTCACTTAGCTGCACTTGATATTGATGATGAGTATGAGCCTGAAGCAGCTACTGATCGTGAGAGTGGTAGTGTCGGTGCTACTGCTACTGCTAGTGGCAGTGCTTGTGCGAGTGCCACGAATGCTATTTGTGGTTCTACGCAAAATGTAGCATCTAGTAATGCTAGTTTGTTTGATACTGATGACCCATATGATTCAGATTGATCAATGATCAATAATGGGCCATGGCTGATTGTAAACGTTTGACATTTTATGTTTGAACTTTAATTTATAATTTTATATCATGACAATCGAGTAATCACTAATATTTTAATATTTGACTTAGTGACTATGAAAGTGGTGATGTATTTTTGCTATGTTATTAGACTATTAATATGGTGGTGTATTATGAACTTAATTACTACTGCAAATATGTATATATTTCTGATTTTTATATGTTTTTTGCCGCCATGCCGCACTAAATCCAAAAATTTTGCCATCCCACTTCGCACTATCAATCCAAAACGAATAGGATTTAAACCAAACTTAGCCATGTTGAAACCCAAAAAAAATGTGCAACAAACGAACAGCAAACCCATACCCAAAAAGTAGCTACAAGGTAAGTTTACACAAAGGTATTGTAATACCCCATAGTTTCTTGCTTTGGCTAAGACTTGTATTAGGGCATCAAGACCCATGAATCATTGAATTATTTATCTGAATAATATGGTATGATTTTGATTATGTGCATTTGATTAATGATCTAATCAAAATAATCAAAACTATGACATTGGCTAACAATTCTGCAACTATGACCATATCTTTGCAACCATACACTTGAAGGTTGTATTCTTATAATTTAATTCTCGGTTTCAAACGTGTTTGTTGTAATGTCCCCTTCTCAACAGTAGTCTCATCAAATGACCGTTACCCTATCCTGAAGGCTTGTAGGCTAGTCAAAAGTGGAAATTAGGGTTTCCTATATTCTAGGAGGTTTCTTCTGAGCGTTCAAGGGTTTGCATGCAAGAGTTGCAAAGGGATTTTTGGGTCTTTCTAGGTTTTCAGAGGGCTTCAAAATTGTGCAACATGCATTTGCATCAAATGACTTTTCCGGATTTGCTATTTTTAGTAAGTTGAGACGGCTGCCCGATTTGTGCTCTAATAGAGTTTGGAGTCACTATTTTTAGCAATATGCTATTTTTAATAAGTGTTATTTTTGGCAACAATTCGACAGTTCAGTATGCAATGTCTATTTTTGGCAAGGCAAAAGTGCGGTTTTGTCTCCAGCATTCTTGGAGCTTGTTTTGGCAGGTTTATGACTTGTGTGATATTCATATTATGCTATTTGGACCCCAATGCCTAGTGTGATGACTTCAAGTTGCTTTAAGTTGTGTTTTTCTAACTTGGACACCACACTTGGAAATATATTTGGTTTTCATTAAGTTAAAATGCCTAAGTTAATTTGTACGCCTAAAGTCATGGCAAGTCAAATGTGAATTAAAAGAATATTTTAATATCTCCTTTTGGGCATCCCTTTTGCAGGGAAAAGGTAATTCAAACTTCTGGGGTTGAGTGCTATATATTCAGGGCCTTGCTCTCTCATTTGGTTATCCATTGCTTAACATAACAAAGTGTTGCCGAAATTATTTCCAAACCCTTGCTTTGAGGAACGCATACCTCCTAGCCTACATCAGTTTCGTACTTCAGAGATAGTACCTAGCTGGTTTGAGACTGCTTCTTCATTTGAATGTTGCAAACAGAGCTCATTTGGAGATGGATTCATATGACATCTTCTGATTTTGGTTTGGTAACTTGTTACTTTCAATATTTGATCATTTTGGTGTGTTTTTCAATCATTTTGGTGTTGCTGGTTTGTGCTTGGCTGAAGCACATTTTTGGTCATATCTCTCGAAGGAATTTTGCTATCATTTCGGGTATTGTTTCTAATGTTTCCTCTTGCCTGGGCGCCCCTTTGCTCCAAGTATCAGATTTTTTTATTGTGATTTGGATTTTTAAGAGAGGACATCCTTCCCTAGGAGGTCGTACTTCTCTTGTTTTCTGCCTCGGGATGCATGCCGAACTTTATTTGGCAGTTTGGATCAGTTTCTTGGCTTGAGTTGGGACGCCTAGCCTCTAGGCTTCTAGTGCTTTCAGTTTGAGGTCGAACAAAGGTGTTTGGAGCAAGTTACAAGCATTTTGGTGAACAAGGGATTGCTGGTCTGATTTTCTGATCGCTGCAACTTTGTATCAGACCTGGTATTTTCCTCTATTTCATCATATTTCATATTGGTTATCTTGTATTTGATATTGGAGATTGTCTTAACATGTTGGTTATCTATTGATATGTATATCTCCTTTCTAGCGCAACTGAAAGTTGATATTGTAATGCTGAATCAGTAGTATTGATCAGCCCTCTTGCATTTTTGCACTTTTACTTCTTCTACTACACACTAAAAAGTGGAACAGGGTGGCTTGCCGCTTAGAGATTTCATTTCAATACTTTGCTTTTGTTATGCCCGTTGAAAAGTGGAAGAGGCTGGCTTGCCGCCTAAGCACTTACTTTAAGTACTTTACTTTCATTGTAGTCCATTGAAAAGTGGAAGAGGCTGGCCTCGCTGCCCAAGTACTTTCATTTCCTAGTTGGTCGGCTTGCCGTCAACACATTGTATTTCCATTTTTCAGTTCAAGTTAACGAGATCCCCTTTCCACTGTATGCTCTCACCTCACCCACATTGGGCACTTGGTGATCAAAAAGTGAAGGGTTGCATTTCAGTTTGGTTATCTTTCATATTTCTAATGTTAACGGGAGAAATTCTTGTGCTTGAAAACAGATAAAAGTAAGGGGGATATTTCATTTGTGCATATTATTGACTTATGTTTCCTTTTGCACAAGTATTGCGTCATAAACCAATCGCACCAAAATAAAATTCAAAAGCTAGAAACTTTGCTTTAAGCAGATAGGTCGGTATGCCTTCAAATATAATGAAGGAGAAGCAATACATCGTCTTTTTTAAAGATATCTCTCTAAGCAAATACAGAATAGAATGATCTCCATGAAATAATGCTTGCCATCTCAAAAAGGCACTAACAAGCTTAACAGTCTTTAAAATATCTTTTCCAAGACTATTCATATATTTTTCGTGCCATACAACTTCTTTCTGCCAAAGGTTCCCAAGCAATCTATTGTATCCAAATTGAAAGGCTTTGCCACCCTACAATACCAAAATATAAGTGCATTTTATTCATTTTAGAAGATCAAATAAAATAACTTCATAACCCCATCATTTCTTCTTCTTTCTATCGATATCAAAGAATCTGTTGTTTAGTGTGCTTGATCATTTGAAAGCATATCGTAACATGTTATAGAGAAGCTACAACAAGCATGTCAAATGTAGAGACTTAAAAAAATTAGAGAAACACCATTCAACATCAAGAAAAGAAAGGCAAGTTCGAGCCTAACTAGTTGGGTCCTTATGCCATCATCACCAAATTTACATCAAGAGCATACAAGTTGGCCATGTAAGATGGGCAAGAGCTTGGTGAACTTATGAACATCATGCATCTCAAACACATCATTCCCAATCCAAACCCCTCACATATACGATTGCTCGAGGCAAATCAAAACAATCAATATTATCAATCCACAACATCTTCAATTTTTAATATGATCAAGGACAACCGAAGTTTGATCTGCTTGTTGTGCTTTGTGTGTGTACTTGTTTACGTGTCTTCATTTGTTTGTTGTCTTTGTGTCAAACCCTTGGGACATTTTATGGCGATGTCATTATGGTTTTTCTATATCATGATGCATCCTATCATATGTCTACTTGGGTGTTTTCCTTGCACAATATATTCTAGCAATGTCATCATGAGTTTTCCATATCATGGTGCATTCTATTATTTGCTATAATAAATCAAGTTGCTCAAACATTTGAAATTTCGAGAAAATTTTGCAATATTCATAATCATCAACCCATATGTTCTAGCTTAAGTTCTTTCTTTCGCTACCCCTCTTCTCATCTCAATTTCCCTCTCGTATCTTTCATCCTTGCATGCCTTCTTGAGAGGGCATCTCCCTAACCATCATGTGACTTGGGGCGTCCTCTTACATTCGTTCTTTGTCTTCTCCTTCTACTTTCTTTGGAAAGCCAATACTTATTTTAGTTATGACACCCTTCAAAGAGGAGCAAATGTAGACACCTAAGTTCCATCACTCTATTTCTATCATAATCTGTCGTGTCCCCAAAATCATAACACATTGAAATACAAATAAAAAAATATCAAAATATAAATGGTGGCAATCTAAATATCATTATAATTATAATTATCATAGATAATATTATATTTATAATACAATTATCATAATAAATAAAACAATTAATATTATTAATTGTAAATATCATAATAATAAAATAATATTCACAAGAAACTAATATTATCTAAATGTGGCTATGCCTTAGTTAAATCTAAAGCATTGGTTCCTGATGTGACTATGCCTTAGTAAATAAATAAACGAATCTAAAAAAAAGCATCGATTAAAAGACATATTAACTATCTTTAAAACAGCAGTGATCACTACAGGAATCACTATATTATAAGCCACGATTAAAAAAGCAATCTTGACAAACTAAACAGTGCGATAAATGCCAAAGGGCATATCCCTTGGCAAACAAAAGGTTGGGACTGTTGGCAAAACAAATATAAAAAAGAAGACAGGTCCAAAACAAAGGGCATCGTATGGTATAGAACAAGGTTAAGGAATCGGAATATACCAGTGAATATAGCAGCAGGTAACTTAATATGATATAATCGATTGGGAAATAAAGGGAAAGAGCAGGTCAACCAGCCAAGCATAAATCAGTCAGTGTAACTGTCATTTCAATTTCAGAATAATAAATTAATATATTGTTGTAGAATACTTAAATGAGAATATGATGGGATCTTTAAATATGGTTGATGATTCATATTATCATTTCATCTCATAGTAGCATACTCACAAACTATTGTGTTGCTGATGCAATTATTTGCAAATCTGGAATTGATTAAATTACTATGTATACATTTTCACCATGATAGTAGAGGGGAGATTTGCAAAAGGAATATAGCAAAGGGGGCCCTCTCCTAGGTACACCACCTCTATAATGGAGAACCAATGTGTTCTATAATGGAGGACCAAGTGTCCTATAATGGAGAACCAATGTGTTCTATAATGGAGGACCAAGTGTCCTACAATGGAGGACCAATGTGTTCTATAATGGGGGACCAAGTAGTGCCAAGGGGGTATCCATTTGGGGTACCAATGGTATAGTGCCTTGGGCCTAGGAGAGATGGCATTTTCAGGGCATCCATTGCAATATCACCCCTCCATCATGGTGAATTAGCACAAGAGGTCAAATCATAGAGAGAGGGAAATAGTTGGCAAATGAGGGATAATAGAAAGGGAACACCTCCTAGGTAGAGGCCAAAACATCCACTCTTGGGCCTAGGGTAGAAAGGGTCCTAGGCACCCCATCAAGTCACATTCTACCATGCTCTCCTATGGCCAAACCCTCCAAGGATATTAAATGCTTAGTGATTGGATTAGTAATTTGGCCATGGGTTTACTAATATTTAATTATGGTAACCTGCTAATTAGTATCATTGGGTTAAATGATTATAATCTGCTAATCAATGTGATTGTGGTAAATGGTTTCTAATTTATGTCTAGGGCTTCAAACAAGTGAAAGGTATTCTCAAACTCATCTGTTTATTTTAAAAAATAAGTATTTAGGGAAAATTTAGGGCATTCCCAATTAGGGGACATTACATAATCATTCTATTCTCATCTCATTGACTAATTATTTTGTTATCATAGTTTCACATTGTTGACTAAATCCATTGTTATCCCAGTCTCATCTTGGCAACTAGTTTCATTGTTTTAATCATTTGATTTTGTCATCTTATTAAAACCTCATTAACTTGTTAATTTCATGATGCTAATTCTTAAATCACCATGCTGATTAATTAACTATGTTATGTTAATTAATTAATCATATTTAATTAATTGATTAATCATAATTAATTAGCTCTTAATTAATCCACACTCGTATATCTAATTAAACTAAATAAATAAACTTAATTATCTTCACCCACATTCCACTTATCAATCAAATTAGTTAGCTAATCCGTTAATCAATTCAACATTAAATTAAACTAGTTGACTAGACAATCAAATTAGTTGACTAGTCAATCAAACTAGTTAACTAGTCAATCAAGTTAGTTGACCAGTTAATCATTTGGTTGACTAACCAATCAAACTAGTCAACTCCAAATCAATCTTTAGTTCTCAAGATTGATCAAACCAATCTTGAACATTCATATATTCATCCTAAAATTCTATAAATATACCATTCCTTCATTAATTCATAATGGAGAAAATCTATACGAAACTATCAATATGCTATAAAAAAAGTTATTTGTGCAATCGTTTTGAAAACCTAGATTTTGCCAACAACAAACTAAAGCTGGATCTCATATTTGCTTGTTAGATTTCTAAATTTCAATTTATTGTGTTTTGATTTCATTTATTGCTCTAATAACCTACTCACTGTTTAGATAACTACTAAAACCATCACAAAGGACAAAAGTACAAAGCTTTTCAGGATGGAGAAAGCTCAAGCATTCCAAATTCAAAATTATAGAAAAAACTTGGGCACCTCTTCAATGTTTGACAAAATTGCATTACTTGAGAATTATAGGTGCCTACTTCAGACAAAGTAAGGTTGACTCTCTATGTTAGCAACACATACCAAATAGAGACACCTTTTAGCTGCTAACAAGAAATCATGAAAGATTATTTGCAGTCTTTTAGATGTGAAATTATCACAATCAGCATAAAGGGAGAATATGGCGGTTTACAGCTACATCACAATTAATTTCCAACCTGTATATGTTCAACTTCAGTAGGCTCCCATTGCATCAACAAGAGTTTCTAGTGTTGAAACTTGGCAAGTCCTGGAAGGGACTCACAAATCCAAATCCAAATCAAGTTCTACATGCCTACAGCCAAGACTCACAGACTTGGCCAAGTCTGACCTCTGACACTCACAAGTCTGCTGAAACTTGTGATTCGTAGATGTCAAACTTGGCTGAATTTGTAAAGAAAACAGAAAATCAACTCAACTTTTTTAAAAACTAACATTACAAACATTTTTTCAGACCAACTTTTTTCAATTGCCGCTTTTTGGCCATGTTTTTCATGTCAAAAAGTACCTTGCCAAGTCTGAGTCTCAACACTATTCAAAAATTAAATATCCACTGTGAAGATATGTTGAGCATAGTTTGAATAAATTACAAATCAAAATTGCTCTTGAAATTATGGAGAGGCCAACACAACTTGAGCACAATGGACACAAGTTACAGCTTATAGTAAGAAATCTCATTTTCTGCCTTCTTTCTTGTTTGTGTTATAAAAGCATGCAGTCTTTTAATGTTCTTTATTTTTCAATAGTGGGATATACCATGCAATCTTCTAATGATTTATGTCTTTCAATGGTCAGGTCAACCTCCTCATAACACTATGAGCATTTGGAAGGGTACAAACATTCACATTAAAAAGTCATTAAAATCCCTTGCTATGAGAAGGACAAAAGCATGTCAAGATAATTGACACAAGAAGACCACCAATTTCCAAAGCAGAATGGCCAAAATTAATACAAATGCAATAAAATTGAACAAGGCAGAAATAATAATTTAAACTTATAATCTAGGTCTATGAAGTATGGTGGTCTTGGCCTTAGGAAGTCTTAATAGACAAGCCTTGGCTACTAAACTGAACTGGAGATTGTGCAAGCATCAAGATCAGCCTTGGGCTAGAATTCTTAACTTCAATTATTTAGGAGTGATTGTTGTTGACGATGTTCCAAGAATGGATATGATTGGGAAAGGTTTCATGGTTTGGAATACCATTAAAGAGGAGGCTTCGCTTGTCAAGAAAGGCCTCTTCTAGATTGTCAAAACTAATCATAGAGCGCTCTTTTGGAATGATTCTTGGGGCCTCCATCCCCTAATCCTTTCTTCCTTCCCTCTTCTACTCCCCATCAATCCTTCAAGTGGCATGATGGCTGAAGTTTATGATTTTAAGGTCTCTAGCCTGGTGGGGGAATCTCATATTTGGAAAGATCCTTGTAGTTGGCCTATGGAAGGAATTCATGATGCCCAAGCTACCATTTCTCCTATTTTGGCAGATCAGCCATTTTGTTTTTTACTCATGGGAATGAATTCCAACGTACTACAAGAGTAAACAAAATTAACTCGCAGAACATAATACATGTACGAGAATATTTAAGAACACATGATGCACATAACAAGAATTGTATTTATTCATTTATTCAACAGCATCTCAATGGTATTCCCGATTACAACAGACTCCAGTACATATAGTCACTGGCAATGGTTGAGAAACCAACCATCGTGACGCTTCGTAACAACCAATCTACCACTAATTGGGACTTAATTACCCAAACATATGTGACATTCATTACATGAAATATTTGCATTGTGACTATAGTTTTATTCAACATAACTATCTACGACTGACTACGGCTACCCAACTACGACTATGACAATGACCGTCTATAGTTGTTCCCTAGAGGAAGCAAATGTTCTTGTTTGGGGCTATATTCCAAAAGAGTTCATTCAATGGCTCTTGATTACCACTTATTAGACCAAGAAAATGGTGAAAATAGAGAATTCCCCTAGTGGAACTTGGCCTAAGCTCATTTTTTTTTATCTAGTTGCTATGTCAAAACAAATGTGTCACTTGGAATAGCATAAAGAAGAGAAAATTCCAAAGCCCTTCAAAATGTGTCCCATGTGGCACTCATGAGGAATGAGTTGCCCACCTTATCTTTCAGTTTTTCTTCTCCTTGGGTATTAGGGGGTAGTGATGGAAAATCTGCTACCTACCTCTTATCCATGCTACTTCTTTGCTTGTTCTAGGCAAGTTTGAGTCGACCTCCTACCCTAGCTTTTTTTCTCTTGGTTTCTTGAGATATTGGCCCCATCTTTATCCTTTTGCAAATTTGGGTAGAGCAAAACCATCTGACCTTCCAAGCTCACTATTGTCTTACCTCATGTCCCCGTGTGGCTACTTTTGTGTGTTTTATACTTAAATTTGAGCAGCTAGAGTGTTCCCATTCAAGTTTTTAATTGTGGGAAAAGGATAATTTAGAATCTTTCCATATTTTAATGGAGCAGCTACTCTAGGACTTAAAAATAATATATGGAATAAAAGAAGGGTTGGAAACAAGCAGCAACTGCATACTGCCAAAAATGTCACATGGCTCCACAAACTTCTTTCCCTTTTTTTAACATTTGTCTCCAATTTTTTCTTCCAAATTTTAACAACACAAATTGTTATTAATACTATTAATACTAATTTAAGATGACTGCTTAAAAATAAGCAAATAAATAAGATCCACAAATAACTCCTTAAAAGGTTGAGTGGTGGCTGCAAGCAAAATAAGCTAAGCAACTGCATATGGACCCGCCCTTATTGGGTAAGTTTGGCAAAAAAAAAAAATTAGACTCAATCAAACAAAATTTAACAGCTAAGTGTTCTTTGAATGAGGTTCTATCTCCTTACAACACTCAATTTTCAAGACACCCTGAGTTGTATTTTTCTATTGCTTCCTCAATTCTTTCTTGCTCAAGTCTTAAGGCTTCTAGAAAGATGGAAAGAGATGGTAAGTTGTTTCTCTCCCGCCCCCAACCCTCATGGCATTGTTCTTTTCTTTCTCTCTTCTACTACGGAGGCTTGTGTCCTTGTGGCTCTTTAGAAGGCTTGTGAATCGGGCTAGAAAAGGGTTATTGTGAAAAAAAACTATTTGATCTTGGTCTATCTTTTGAAAAAATGCGGACTCATGAGTACTCTTGGAGATTGGATTCTTTAGTTGAGTAGATTCTCTACCTTCTAATTTTGAAGCTATCACTTTTGTCCATGTTCCTAGGGAATGGAATGTTATTGTGAATTACTTACTGAATGGACATTTAATGTGAATCACAATTGGAACATCTCTAGGTGGGGATTTTTGTCACCTAATAAATCTTCAGAACTTCAAACAATCAAGCCTGAACCTCCTTGCTTTTCTTTCCTCTAGGTCACAATGTATGGTAGACAAAAAATTTATTCTAGCTCTTGTCAAAGGTGGCATAGTTAAAAACATCCTTGGATTTTCTTTCTATTGGCCTTATTCACCTTTTCTTAATGTATTTCTTCCTTTTGCCAAAAAACACTATACTTACAATTTGAACGTAACAGCACTCTTCATGAAAATTGCCATGTCATAGAATGTTAGTAGAACCAAAGAAAGAAAATGTTGATAAGTGGAGCCAATTAAATCACTATAACTTATAGGGCTTCTAAAATTTTAACTAAAGGAGGTAGAATAACATACCTAAGTTAGATAAATCAATGTAAAAGATGCCCAGAGATATCATTCTCAAGGCGCCTATTCCACTTATATCACAATTGTCCATTTCATATCTATAATTTTTATTATTAATGTTGAGCATTGTCGGCCATACATATTATTTTTATTCTTTTGGTATATCAGTTGTTGACCATTAATTTTATTTGTGATTTTATTGTTTTTAAATAAAAATAAATTATGTATTTACTTTATAATTTATTTGTATTTACAAGAGGAAGTTAAAATAATGTCAGCCAAGAGTTTGTCTTTCCCAGTCACAACATTAGAAGCTTCTCCCTCCCCCTGCTGCCACCATAGGTTATGCCTCTCGGCATAATTATTTCAACTGAAGAGAAAAGTTATCAACATTTTTACTACACTTCAGCATATAACTAATCAAAGGCAAAATACTCACAGAAATGACATGTTTGCAGTCAGCTAGAAAACTTGCTCCAGTTATTACTTCAGAATGCCCTGAAGCTTGTGCTACAAGATCTCCAGTTGTAAAATCATAAATGCGAATGCATTTGTCTGAATGAGAACAAATTATATAGCTTCCACTTTGGTCCACACAAACCTACAGTAAATAACAAAAAATATGACATTATCACAACAGAAGGTATAAAGTTACACAAAATATGAATGAATCAACAGAGTAAGTCAATACCTTGATAGGTTCACCAGCATCCCCATCTTGCTTTAAGGTTCTTACAGGCTTACCAGTAGTCAGGCTTATGACTTTGATTTTTTTATCCTGACAATAAAATGAACAACTAAAAATGTCTTATGGTAATCAAATAAGCAGCCAGCAACATTGCATAAATAAAATAACCAAGATCACCTGCCCAACAGTAAGAACAAATTTGTTGTCAGGTTCTATATCCATGTCATACACTGTACCACGAGACGCAACTTCCTGGTGATAACGAGTACTCTTGCAACCTGATTCTGTTGTTACAATGTTTCGGAAAACAACAGATCTGCAGAATTCAAGACAGTTGATTAAATGATAAAATTACCAGATAAAATATTAGAGATATGTGAGATTTGTTTCAACTGTCAAAATGATTAATTAACTTTTTGAAGAGAGAAAATCCACTCACTTATCTGCACTACAACTCAATAGTTTTGAGCCATTACAAGCAAATTTTACAGCAGTTATTGATGCAGAATGATCATCCAAAGTTTCTATCACATCAAAGTCCCTGCCATACATTATGATCTCAAAATGTGCATACCTCCACGTGTAACACCAAAGAGATTTTGGTCATCCTACAAACTTCAAAAATGGGATGTGGCAACTTGCCTGTTCACATCATAGATATGGATCAGCCGATCCCTTCCACCAGAAGCTAAAAAATAGTGGTCTCTACATCCCTCTCCAACAGTCTTCTTCTCACTTGCATTGCTGAAATTCAACGAAAGTATCTCTGCATCATGTGCTTCCTGCCAAATTATCCCAGATATTCAAGAACATTGTGACCAACCTGTCAAACTGTGCCATAATCAGAAATTTGAATTTCCTTACACCCTAAGCTAACAATGCAAGCCTATTAAAGGACAAATGCAAAAATTTAAAGTTTTCAGTTTAAAAAATGTTTACCCTTAAAGTATCAAATATATAAAAGCACTAAGCCATTTGACAGAAAGTATAAATTTCATTTCTATCCAAGAAAGCAATTAAAATCACCTGAAAGCTTAATAGGTCAAATGTACTTAAATTATAAACAAACAGATTGCCACTGCGATCCCCAGCAGCCAGATAAAGTCCATCTGCACTAACAGCCAATGAGCGAAAACCTTCAGCCAGATCAACATGTTCCTCTGATTTAATTTGTTTCTGTGAAAACTCTCCCATTATATCTGCAGAAATATGTATAGAGTGATCAGACTAACAGAAAGAATACTGCCTGAGCTCATTTTAAAATAATCTATAATATACATGTCAAAAGATTAGTAACAAAATAAGAACAGTTGAATGGGATCAACTCAAATGTTAAAAGCATGGGGATTTCAAACTGAAGCTCCAGATTAAAATCCCTAGGAGACATGAAGCTGGTAGAATACCACATCCAACTTGCATTTTTTTTATGGTAAAAGTTTTTAAAAATCAAATAAAAAAATTATATTGTAAGGCTTTGTGCAACCCTGCACAAGGGTACTACGAGGCACCCAATGTCATAAGGCTTGGGCTCTGCACCTTGTCCATGGCCTTAGGCCTGCATGGCAAGGGCTGAACCTCCTCTGCAAGGATGCTTGGGATCCATAGATCCCTTATGGGTGTGGCCTACACAACCCACAAAATTTTAGTTTTTTTAATTAATTAAAAATTTTAATATAAAAAATTAAAAATTAAATATATAAATCAAATCAACCGCATGGTATTGTGATGTAATGTCGCCTTCTTCGACCTAGGTGTTCAAGGAAGTTCTATTAGCCTATTTAATTCTTTGGAGGCTAATTCAGAGAATTAAAAGGAATAATTTAATTTAATTAAATAAAGTTGACTAAAATTAACTTAAATCAAAAAGTAGAAATAAGATAAAGTCACTTTATGTTGGCCAAAAAGATTATTGTTTAACAAAGATGAATTTAAATTACGAACTTTCTGAAAGTTCAAAGGAGAAATATTAGAAGAGTTCAAAAAAGAGAATTTTACCTCTTCGACATTTTGTTTCTCTCATTTTACAAGTTTGGACTGCAAGTTCAACCTCAAACCTTAGGGCAAAAACCCTAGATATATTTGGCTTCGGAGATGAATGATTTCTTCTCAGTCAAATGAATAGTGGATTCACACATGATTCACAATTGCATTTAACAGAGAATCGGAGAATTTGTTGTCAACAAATAATAAATCTGTATTTGTGTGTGTGTGCAAATGGTCGAAAGTTTAGAAGTTACAAGTGGAATATGTGCAGTGGAAAGCTGAATTAAAAATCATATATATTTTATTCCTGTTGAGCTTCACCTAACTGTACCACTCCCCACATATTTGTGAGATTGTCGTACACTAATTTAAGCAAAGGGAGGAGGGGCAATACATTATAAGAGACTTTGAAAGCCTTGCAAGTTCTGCCACAGCCTTCAAAGGCTTTGAAAGGTCAATGCTTGAGTCTAAAAGGGAGCCGCCACCTCACACAAGGCTACTGTGCATATTCCAAAGGAGGTCACAGCTCTTTATGAGATTGTCATGCATTGCCTAGTCAGCCATACAAAGGAGAAAGAGTTTGTACAGCTTAAGGAAGATATAAAAAGAGTTGCTGCCCGGTGTTTGACTGTTCCACAATACAGGTCAGCAATTTGGGCTTATTAATATTGTTGATTTGTAAAAGTTATTGTAGTTGTAAGGAATTTCAGATCATATCATTTTATAACAGCAATATATAGAACTAAAGAAAAATTATCTGTGCATTACATTATGCAATAGTTTTGTATATCTGAAGTTGTCATCAATATTTGAAATTGTGGAGTTAATGCTATGATAACTATTTATCGTATTCCTTAAAACAAGTTGTAAAACTTAACCATTCCAGCCAGAATGCAAACTGTTTGACGAAATGCCTATACACCAAAACTTGTGAAAATTGCAAATTTTTGGTCAGATATTTTGGGGTACGTGCGACCTCCTTGGCCTTTGTGCCTCCTCAGTTTAAGAGACCTATCATTTTTGGTGGCCATTTTGGCAATCTTTCCAAATTTGGCATAGCTCCAAACTAAGTTGAAATCTTCTAAACTTGGCAAGCTGCCAAATTTACCTAGGGGTAACTAAACTTGGTGGTTACACTATATTTGGTGACAATTCTGCCAAATTTGGCGGTGACATCATGTTAACATCAATAGGTGAATTTGAAAATTTTGACCCCCGCTTCATTGGCAGGTTTCAATTTAAAGTCCAAATTCAAAAGGCCATAACTTGAGCTCAAGACCTTTTTCTAAGCGATTTTTTTTAATTTAGGCTAATTTTCGCACTCTATGCACTTGTGCAAACAATTTCAAATTTTGATGTACAGATTTCTCAAAATTTTCAATTTGTCAAAGGTGTTGCTGCACAATTATCTTTCTGGAAACTTTCACAGCTCCGTTCAAGCTCATACAAGCTCCTTTTTAGATGTAAGCTTTTTTAAAATGCATAATTTTTCATGTACCAATGATGCTAACATATTATAATTCATGTAGCTAAAAGTTGTACTTCTAGCATAAGGTCTTATTTTGGCAAGTTGTAAAACATTGGAATCAATGCCACCTTGAATTTCGTGCTGATGGAAATTGTAACCACACTAAATTTAAAGTGCCAAATCATGTTTTATTGGCAGGTTTTTTTCATTGAGTAAAAATGAGGGGCGTTTGTGTGCTTTCCTTCTTGCATTTTCTTCACTCACGCCTTAAAATTACTTGGAGTGGAAAAATAAAAGAGAAATTCACTTAAGAAAGTTAAAATTGTATAGGATTACAATGGGTATTGATAAGAAACCATCTAATGAAGAAAAGTCTAAATGGTTCATAAATGTGATGAAGCTTTTGGCACCTTTTGTATGGTTGTATCTCCTGATCTATGATTTCATATTATGCTTTCAAAATTGCCTAATGAAATGTGGACTACTTTAAACACCTCCCTTTGGTACACATGATGATTTGAGAGCTCATTCATTGGAAAACCAAGTGCTGTACCCA
>VDFB02295056.1:0-37183 GCA_007258455.2 Sequoia sempervirens
AATATATAACAAAACATTTATCCAAAATTAATTTTCTACAATATAATTGGCATAAAAGTTTTGAGCCATAAGGGCTGCAATATAATTGGCATAAAAGTGTTGAGCCATAAGGGGCAGATTTTCAGGAAGCATAAACTTTTTATTGCAGGTTTTTAAGGTTTTTTGCCACAAAGACTATAATAAAAAATTATATTTAACTAATTTTTAATAAAAAAATTTAACTCTTCAAAATTAGTTACTTGTTATATTTAATAAAAACCTTTTGCATTTAAATTGACATCCTTACTGGCTATCATTAGTGCTGGCGATTACAAACAGTTTTTAATGGATTTGATATCTTCATTTTACATTCATTCAAAACAATGGGAAAACATCACCCCTTTTGCTCTCCAAATTCAAGGACCAAATGTGCTTCCTTTTCATGCTTATGATGCTCATATACCAGAGCGGTTCAATTATTTTTTCTAAAAGCAACAACTCAACAATGACATATTTAGAAAACATGTCACTTACCAAACATAGATATTAACATTAAATTACAACTTAGATTTATACATTAAAATTTCATAATAAAATTTTAAGAATGACCACTTATGAATCCACCACAAATATCACTTTAAAAATTTAAACTTAGATCTTCTCAAATAAAAACCTAAAACTTTTAATAATTACACTCAACTTTCAAAACTAGAAAGGTATTGCAAAGTTTTAGAATAGTTTTGTTTTATTTGTTGAGTTTATTGTGTTTTAGGAACAATTGGTCAAGATAAAGCAATTGTCGCCTAAATTTAGGAATTTGATCATTGATAGAGTCAACTTTGTCTTCCATTAGAAAATGACTCTTATAACAAAAGAATTTTGCTCACTTCAAAATTCTCATGCTCTAGTTGTGCTTTTAGGCATGAAGAAAGCACAATTTACATGTTGTCAACATTATGTAAATATTTATGAGTTCAAAGATTTCCTTAACCATTTAGAATTTATGATAAAACATCCTCTTTCAAAAAGCGAAGATCTTTAGAACTTTCATTGTGCGTAGAGTCATGTATAACCAACTTGCTTAAATGTTACAGTTTTCTGCACAAATGAAATGAAAACATATAGTTCAAAGTCCTCTTATAGGTTCCTAATGTCTCCAAAAAATGCCTTACGATAGAAAATGATCTTTTTATTCCATTCAGTAATTTAGATAACTCATTTATAAGCCTAATAAAACTTATAATGTGAAGTCTATTGCAAAAGGCCTAAATCAAACATCAAAAATATCAATTGAACCCATATGCCCATTTTGATGATTGTAGAGTAGTGGGAAAAAGCATTGCAATAGTTATTGGACCAAGACCACATGGTAGATGATTAATTGTTGAAGCTATTCTTGAAGCCTCTTCATAGGAAACATGACTGACTAATTTTGGTATTCTCTTTTAGCACTAGGATCATGCAAAAGTGGAAGCAATAGTTTTAATTTGCTATATATTAACCATATTTTACTTACAAACTTATTTTAAAAAAGGAAGTCAGAAGGTGCCATATCTCTACTACATTTAAGCCAAGATCAACTAGTCCTACACTAGGTTTTAGCTAATGACCATGAACCAAATTTGGCACACCTGCTGCAACAATGGGAAAGCAAGGCATCCCAGCTAGTCAATGGATTGTTGTTCAAGCTGGGGCCCAACCAAGTATTAAAGTGTGTGGCATGGTAACAGATTGGGAATGTATTTCAACAACACATGAGAATCTTATTGGGGGCCATTGGAACTTCAAGTTCATGCCGCAACATGCAATGTACTCTTGGAAAGTCGATGGTGGCCTTGATGCCAAAGAATAGGTAATGAAATATTGAATTGGAAAACCATTAAAACAAGACTTTATGCCCCTTTGGCCATCCTAGAACCATAAGAAATATTTCAAATATGAGGATTGAACTTCATTTTCCCATTAAATTTTAGCCCTACACATTAGTGTAAATACATTGTCTTCACCACTAAAGTATGTGACTCAAGCAAGGGCCATGTAAAATAATAGAAAGGCCAAGTCGAGGCCACAAACAAAGTCCTCATTTTAGTTATAACATGTGGATTCTCTTCATTTGGTTAAAGATTCTACGATCCTTGTTGTTCTTAATTCTAGCTCACTTCCCATCCCCATTCCCCCTAGTGTCATGGATACCAAGACCAAACACTTGTCTATGAGAATACTATTACCATCACTCAGTTCAATCAAGCTTGGATGAGAGGAATTTTAATGAAAAATGGATGAATGTTAGGGATCTTATTCAAAGGAAATCAAGCTTGGATGAGAGGAATTTTAATGAAAAATGGATGAATGTTAGGGATCTTATTCAAAGGAACTTAAACTAGATGTTGAGGACTTCTCTATTTTGAAAGATCACAGTACTAACTTTATGTTCAAACCTCTTACTTTCTTTCCTGGGATTTCCTCTACTTCCCCACAAATGATGGTCATGCTATCAGTATGGCCTCTTGGGGTTATAATTGTCTAAAGAAATATAAGGATGAGATTAAAGAAGCTATCTATAAACAACAAAAGAAGGTTAGGGTTTTGTCTTCTAAGAATGAGTAATGAGAAAGTTTCTCTATAGAATTCCTATTCTCCTGAATATTTTCCTAAGTTTGATGACTTCAAACTGGATGTTGATAGTCTGCAACAAACTTATGACCTTGTGTCTATGACATATGTAACTAGGGTCATTATGCAATAGAATGTCTATACAACCTCAACCTACATTTGGTTAATTATCCTTTTATGTAAGATAAGGTTTGTGATGAAGGTCCATGGCTAAGGGATGATGTTGCAGAGAAGTCTATGATGGAACTTAGCATGCAATGTGGCATTGGATTTATTCCAACTTGACAAATAGGCTTGGAACCTTGTGATTTTTATATCTTCTTGTGGTGTGATTAATCTTGCAAGGGGTGCACCTATTATGACCAACATTTAAATATGGAATCCTTATATAGTTTTATAGCAGGAGTTTTGTTTTAAATAGTAGGTTTATACTGACTATTGAAGGCATCTTCAATTTTTATATTTTGGTATACATTAATGACAGTCAATAGACAAGTAGTGTCCCAAATCAAGCTATTGGGTTTGGCTAAAAAACTAGATTTATGTTCCTCCAATTTATTGGAAGGATGATAAACTGATAAGTTCTAACCTTATATTTAACCAAAATATTAAAGAAAGTTGAAACTAAGTTTAAAGTTTCAATAAATGACATATATGAGAGACAAATCATGCAATGAGACTATAAATCAGTTTATCTAAGGGGCAGATGAATGAGGGTAGAATAAAGCTAGCTCCATATTTTTAGAATCTCCTTATTTATTTTTCTTATATCAACAAAAACCAAACTTAAGCAAAAATTCCAAGAGGTAAAAACAAATAAAAGTAGAGATCCCTGTAATAATGACTAATGTTTTTATTTACAATATTCAATCTATTGTGTCTATAATGAACTTAGAGAATATGAAGTGCATTCAAAAAACCAATTTGGATAAGGTATACAATCATTAGTTATGAGAACATTTAAGAAAATTCTAAGACCTAATTTCTCACATAAAGTCGATGCAACAACGAAGTTCCTGCCAAAATGTGCAAGAATATTCCTATTTTTATTTGTTGTGTTTTTATTTAAATCTTAGATATTGATGCAAAGTTCTTGCCAAAATGTGCAAGAATAGTCCTATTTTTATTTGTTGTGAATCTTAGATATTGATGCAAAGTTCTTGCCAAATGCTAGCAAGATGGTTTTTCTCTTTGATTTGTAAGAAAATTGAGATTAGTGATGGTTTGATTAGATTGGAAAAATAGCAATTGATAGTTATATTCTCAAAGTAGTTTTGTTTGAAAATATATCTATAAATAAAGGAAAGAATAGGACATAATTGATCAGAATAAATATTTAGATAGCAATTGATAGTTATATGCTCAAAGTAGCTTTGTTTGACAATACAGATAAATAAAGGAAAGAATAGGACATAATTGATTAGAATAAATGTTTAGGTGAATTAAATAAGTAATTTATTACATAAATTATTGGTGTGCATTGATAGTAGCTACTATTGCTAGGACATAGTTGATGAAGATAGGCGTTTAAGTGAACTAAGTGATAAATTTTGCATTTAAGTTATCATTGTGCATTAATAGCAACTATTATTGTATTGGTTTATATGCATTAGAATAACTTAATTAAATTATAACCCTCACTTTTAACCTTGACCCTAACTGTAATTGTAATCATAATTTTAATTCTAATCCTAATTATAACTTTTATTATAACCCTAATCATAGTTCTCATTCTAATTCTAACCCTTACCCTACTTCTATTGTAAATATAATTGAAACCCTTATTGTAACCCTAACCCTTCCTAATTGTAAGCCTGAGCCTAAGTCTAATCTTAACCATAATTATAACCTTAATTCTACTCCTAATTTTAATTCTAAACCAAACTCTAATTCTAACCCTAACATAAAGATAAATTTTTGAAGTGTGATTAAGGGGAACATTATTTAGCTTTTCATTACCCTTATTCTATCATTAATTTGAAATCTAATTCTAATTCTATCTTAACCCTATTTTTAATCCTAATTCTAACAATAATCTTAACCCTAACTCTAATCATATCTATAATTCTAACCATTAAACTAGTTAACCCTATTTCTAAACCTAATCATAATTATAATGATTTTAGAATTATAATTATTAATAATAATTAGGGCTCTAGAATTATAATTTAATTAATTTATAAAACTAATGTTGTAATTAATTATTTGATTATAAAAATTCTCACAACTAATTATTTAATTAAACATTTAAAATAATTATTAAATAAGATATGGTTATAATATAATTGATTAAAACATCTATAGTTATTTTTATAATTATTTTAAATTTTAAAATAATAATTAATAAATTAGAATTATATTTATATATTCTAATCCTAAAGTTAAATAATTATATAATTTAATTCTAATTCTAAATTACTAAAATATCTAATTGTATTTTAGTGAACTGTAGCCCTAATCATAATTTAATTAAAAAATAATATTATTATAATTGTAAATTAATCTATATAATTATAATTATAATAAAATTAATTCTAAACCTAATTCTTAATTATTAATATTTTCAAATTAGATTATTTTGATTATATTTATGTAATATTAATTATAATACTCACCTTAATAAACATTTTTTAGCATTTTTATTGCACACCCTTGCAATTATATGGAAATCAACTTAACTAAGGTATATCATAAATTTTATCTATATGAAAATTTGCTAATACATTATGCAAATTTATGTATTAAAGCAAACAAATATTTTAACTAGTGTATCATTTTCATTAGTTGAATGAAGTTCGCCTACAAACCCTCCTTAACCTTGCTTAATTGATTTTCTTTGGAATAATGAGATGAGGGAAAAAAATTCAAAAATTAAAAAAGTAAAAAATCAAACATTTTACTTTAAGAAAAAATAAATATAATGAAATTAACATTGTTGTGGAAAATATCTTAAAAAAATTAGTGCAACCATTGATCTTTTTTATATAATATTTTCTTTCTTATAAATTAAAAAAAATATTAGATTATATATGTTACATATTATACAGTATATATTATTATAATACCATGTTAAAATTAATATATTACATATATTAATTTAATAAATTAATATAATATATAATCAAATATAATAGATTTAAAACTAGCTATATTATATTATAAAACCATATTATTATCTTACATCATTATTAATAATAATTTATTTATCGAACTAGATGCTCCTCCATCAATTTATTATTATTATTAATTATTTTAAGAAATTAAATTTTATGCTATTTTATGATTATATATTATAGTTCTATATATTATATTGATATAATTTACTTTAATTTATATTATATTTATTTTATTCACAAATAATTAAAATTATTGTTATACTTGTTAATTTTTTTTGTTGTGTTCTAAAAATTGGGTGCTAATAATAGTAGATTTTGTTATTTTACCCATAAAGAATTGTACACTACATATTTGATTTGAATTGATTGTTTTATCTACAACTTATGTTGTTTAGGACAAATAAGAATATCTATCAAACAGACTTGGATTTCATAAAAAATAATGAGAAGATCTTTCAATTATTGACATGGAGAATACATGTAATCTATTTAACAAAGTGCCTAAAGAATATGACAGAATTGTATTGTAAATGTATGCTATTCACTAATAAAAATATTAAGTACACTTCATTCTTTTAAATGTTACTGTTGATATTCATTTGACTTCACTATTTAAAAAGATTATTGATAAGATACAAACAAAAATTAAACAAATTTTGCAGGCAAGACAAAAGATAACTTGACAATACCTTTAAAATATGTAAAATTACATTGCACCCATGGTATCCTTGCTCTCAATTTTGACTATTATTCAAAATAGAACAATACACTAAGACACTTCAAAAACACTAAAGGGGAAAAAAGAGCATATGACCAATACAAATGTTTAGAATGGTAATAAATTTGCAAAATGTACTCAAGGAAAATGCAGACTACATCCACTTTTAGAAAATACAATATTAGCAGCTCTCAACGCACTACTATCCTTTTTACATTTCAACTATCCAACTCCAAAGAGAGCATCTTGAAGTTTGTTACAACCAAGAATATGAGAGAGGACAAAAGATCCTTGCCTCAATTTTAAATCTAGAAAATTTGTACCTCAATTGCACGCACACGCATAAGTATGAAATAAAATTAAAAATGCAAAGTACTTGTTTCTAGTTATATAGAAAATTTAAAATTGAATGATTTATTTAGACATAGATTTTAGTTAAAATTTTATTTTATAAACGAATTTGACATTTATTAACAAAGTAAATAGATTTAGTAAATTTATTTTTTAAATAAAATAAATCAAACTAATTTAGCATCTAATTTAGTATTAGCAAAAATTATACAGTTTAATTTTTAAAATAATCAAATTATTTTAAAAGTAATTATATTAAAACTATCTAGAAATTAATTATTTTCATATTTTATTTTTTAAAAGAAAAGTAGTTTTGTTCAATTTATCAAATTTCAAAAGAAGTTAGTATTAATTGATTTTATATTACAAAAATAGATTTCAAGAAATATATTTTAATTTATCAAAGGCAAATGAAAATTAATATTACCAAAAATTAATCTTAAAATATAGTTTGAATGTATAGATACATTTATTTAACCAAAAAATAATCTTCAAAAAATTTAGAATAGTTGAATTTATTAATATGGAGAACTAGCAAGGTTTGTATTGCAAAAATAATTTGAATAATTAACCTATATTATTTAAATTACACAGAATATTTAAGAAATTAGTATAGGGAAATTTATTAGCATTTAGAGTTGGTTAAATTTAGATTGCAAACGTAAATAGGATAGATAAGTTAAAAGTAAAAGTATAGGCCCGAAATTTATTAGCATTTAGAGTTAGTTAAATTTAGATTGCAAATGTAAATAGGATAGTTAAATTAAAAGTAAAAGTATAGGGGAATTTATTAGAATTTAGAGTTAGTTAAATTTAGATTGCAAATGTAAATAGAATAGTTAAGCTAAAAGTAATTACCATTAAATAGAATAATTAAAAGTAAAAGTATAGGGAAATTTATCAGTATTTAGAGTTAGTTAAATTTAATTTGCAAACGTAAATAGAATAGTTAAGTTAAAAGTAATTGTCATTTTCTCCTGCCCTTTCCATCTCCCACCTTCTCTGTCCATCTCCCACTATAATCGCAACTCTGATAATGGAGCCGGGAAAATCGCCCTTATCCAAAAGTTTTGAGCCAATAAAATTGAGGAAAAATAATTTTTGGAATTTAAAAAGTTAAAAATTGTGCATTTAACTTTACAAAAATTAAAATATAATGTATTAAAATTAAATTATAATGTATAGGAAAGAAATTAATAGAATTTGATTGGCTGTAAGCAAAATAATTAATCACTAGTTAAGTTCAAGGGGTCGCCTATAGTTCCATGGCAGGAACTAAAAATGCTATAAAATAAATGTTGTTGAAATTTATTTATAGTTTAATTCTTAAATTCATCTATCTAAAAACATAAATTATTTGTATAAGCCAAAACATGCTCACCAATAAACACAAATGTTGTATTATCTTGAAAAAAAATCAAAACTCAATCACTATAAAATAAATGCTTTGAAAAAATGTTGTAAAAAGAGAGAAAATTTGTGTTATGTTATTCATATGAATATCCTATATATATTAAAAAATGTAAAATTAGAAAATATTGATAATTAGAAATAAATGTAAAAATCTTGAATTTATTGTTATAATTAACAAGAAGTTTCTAAATTCATAAAGAAAATAAATCTTGTGAAAATATTCAAAACAGATAAAAAACAATTATATTCTATTTTGAAAAGATTTTGTATTAATATATATTTTTATAATAAATATTATAAATTATATATATTAATATAAAGCAATGGTAACTATTAATCAAAATGTTAAAATCTTAAATTTATTGTCAAAAATATTTTATAAATTAGAAAGAACTATATTTAATCTTGAAAAGATTCTATTTTGAAAAGATTTTGAATTAATAAATATATTTATAATAAATATTATAAATCATATATATTAATATAAAGTGAAATTAAAAAAAAATATTCCAATTTTAAACTTTAATATATATATATGTGTTACAATATTTTTTTACGGTTTAATAATAATTTTAAGTGTCATATTTATGGTTATATAAAAATGTAGCAAGTCAAATAATACAGTCTAATAAATTTTTAGGTTGTAATATACAGTCCAAAATGTAAAAAAGGTCAGCTAGACCATCAAAATGCAAAAAAGGTCAGATACACCATCAAATTCCAGGCCTACTCGTTAGTGAATAAGAATCAAGATAAATTCCCTTTTTTATCTCCTGGTCCACATATTTCCCTTTTACTCCATTTAGTTCTACACTTTTGCACATAGAATTGGGTGATTTTTAAAGAAGGCAGTCAACACTCAAAAAAAACAAAAAATTAGTATATTGTAAGAGCAAAATAAAAAATCATCATAGGATTAATCCTTAACAAGAATGAAAGCAAGGTATGCAACCTGCCATTACATCTGCATCCATTTACCTATTAGGTTTATATATGTTAGTTCCTCCCTTGCATTATGCTAATCTTGTAAACGATTTAGTTAATAATATCACATAATGTAATATGTTAATATTTTGGAAGCTATCATTTCTTTGTTTATCTATTGGTTAATATTGTCAATAGCCACTACGAAAATCAAATAATGATTTAGATTTAATTGAAATTGAAAATTAATGGAAAAATTAGATTAGTTGAAAATTTTGTTTTTGTGGTGACAAACATTTGAAGAATTAAGTGGAAATATTGGTACAAAGATCTACAAAATATTTTCTATGAATTTTTTGTGAAGATGCGTTTCCTAATGTCTTTTATGAAAGACCTACATAATCATATATGAAAACTTGGAGAAAATATGAGTGAATTCACGGCAACTTTGAACAGCTAAATAGTAAATTGTTTGGCTGTCTAGGGAGTTGCATCATTAAAGAGACTACGATCAATAGTGGTTGTGAAGTATGGGAGCAAAGTATTCAATTTCAGAAAGATCGTGGAGGAAAAGGAGGTTTTGTTCATCGAAATTTGTAGACTGATAATAAGTTCTTTTCTTCTATGGCTGCCGAAGAAATTCCCTGGTTAACAACAATATTTCATATTATTTTTCCAAGAAATGTTTATTTGAATGCTTCTTTCAGCTCTAGTTTTGCATACCTATAATGAATACATTGTAAATTGAAAGCGAAATGAATACAAGTAACAGAGCTTTGAAATGCAGCAGAGAGATTAAAAAACAATATGAATTTCAACTAATTTATGTCATATTGAAGTATTTACACCAACCAATTCCTAGCTAAGCCTTCTATATGTTCTATTGTCTCTCACCCTCTCTATACATGACAGAATTTTCAATTGCCCCACAAACCCATACCATAAATTATAACTTTCTGTGAGAGTAACTGAACAAAATATATTGCCGAAGTGACTAGAATTGATAACCAATGCGGAATAGGTGTAAAAAAACTCAAAATGCAAATGCATTTGGATGAGATATCTTTCTCTATGATCTTCCACTTTTCTTTTATCACCATCAAGACTGAATAAACATAGATAGGGAAAATTCGACCTCCAAAGCATAAAGACAAATGGAATGAGGCCACAAAGAATCTGAGAAAATCCAAGAGTTACTCGTCGGATTAAATACATTTGTATGTATGTGCGTCAAAGGTGAATGGGTGAATGTTATCAGAATGGTTTTAGATAAGACTGCATCTTCCTAGATATAATACTTACCGGATTCTCCAAAACTTGCTAGCTTGGGCAAAGAATTTCTTTGGTTTTGACACCATTCTTGTTAGTCTTGAATGTGGTTACAAAACTTATGCTCTCTAATTTTGTCGATGCTGGATTTTCTTCAATGTCTACCTTCAATAGTTATACAGAAATACATGTGACAAAATGAAAAACACATTTCATTGCATACTTGTTACAGTTGCAAGGAAATTCATTGGGAAGACAAGGGAGAAAGGATTATTGCTAGCAACCCCAACTTCCTATTTCTCGCTGATAAATTAAATTTATACTAGTTTTCAGTATGCACATAGTTGAATAGTAAATGGCAAAATCTTCTTACATTGTTCATATTTTTTTTTTATTTGAAAAGAATTACTACTAGACCTATATAGCTAGATATAGCTAGATGTAAAGAATAAGTTAACCAATTTTCTACTCTTTGTTCCGAGAAAGCAAACATGTGCCATAAAACTAAGACAGTAACTTCAATTATTTCTTGGATTGTAATGCTAACCAAGTGAGCTAATGGCTTCTCTGTATTGGTGATTATTGTAAACAACCTCAACTTCCCCTCTAAACTTCATGTTATATATCTCCTCGCCAGAAGACTTCTTCAACGCCACTTGAACACAAAAGAGAGACTGGGCAACTTCTTAGTTTCCTGTACTTACTTCCTAAGAATTTCATAATCCCTTAGAGCTTCCCCCCATCAATCAAGTTGTCAATCATCGTATATGTCTATTTATTAGGATACACTAGTATGCACACAAATAGCATCAGTCAAATTCACCGCTAGCAATTCATCATTGGAAAATTTACCTCCAACAATCACTGCGGGAAAATTCATCATTATGACAAATTCATCTCAGGGAAAATTCACCACCAGCAATTCACCGCCACAGAAAATTAATCTCAAATTTTTAATGTGATGAATTTTCGTGGTGGTGAATTGCTGGTGGTGAATTTTCCTTTATGTGAATTTGTCATGGCGTTGAATTTTCCCGTGGTGAATTGTTGGCGGTAAATTTTCCAGCAATGAATTGCTGGCGGTGAATTTTCCTAGAGCCCACACAAACACAAAGTTCCATAAATGGCAACCAAGCTACATAAAGAAATTAAGATTAATGGAAAATTAATGGAAAGGATTAGAATCTTCATGAACCTCTATATTTGATACAGCTCATCAAAGAAGAACATTGGTATAGCTAGGTTAAATGCTCAAGGCAAGATTACCATCTTTAATTGCCATCTCCCGTTAGCCAAGTTTTGATCTGTAGGCTGTCTAGTTGGAAAGAAAAACTACATTCATGGGATCATGTTCAAGCCCTTCCCCATATGTTGTACATGCTCCTAAATAGTTGTCAATTTTGAAGAGCTCATTTCCAATTAAACGGGTATTAGCCACAGCTCTGGCCCTTCTAACTAATGAAGAAATCTTATGGTTGCATGAATCTAATCGAGCTGCCTTCTCTGCAGCTAGAACTAAATTGTCAAACCTGGCATAAGATATCAATTTTTTGGTTAGCCATCTAATAATTCCTTCAAATGATAACTCCCATGTTCAATTTCCAGTTCCTATGTTCTCTATTGTAATAGTTTCTTCAATCGATAACCAATCAACCAAATGTTAATTACCTTCCTAAGGTCATATCCACCTAAGTTTGCACCATAAGAACATAAGCTTCACCTATGATACCATAGAACCAAATGGATGAAGTAGCACTTACAGCCTTATCTGCACTTGTTAGAACTGCATCAGCCTCATCTAATCTACGAAGCTTCAACAATGTGCTAAAAGGAAAAGGATTCAAGAATTAGTGTTTTAAACTAGCTGATGCTTGAATTTGACAGGTTGATATACCTGTTTGGCTATTTCCAATTCAATAAGCTCTGTAATATCTATCACTACCTACACATTTTTAATAGCTCTTTTTAATAGAATCAGTCATTTTACACCTTTTCAAAAACCAACAGATAAAAATTGCTCTTCCTCTATGCATTTATGAATTACTATATAGGTAAAACAAAGAGTCAAATGTTTTGACTAGTTATTACACTTGCCAAATGATTTAAAGCTTAAATGCACAACATTTGCCAACCTCCTCTGTATGGGTCAAAAAGGAGCTTTGGAACAAGACGGACATCAATCAAAACAGAATGCAAGGGTTTTTTAACCATGACTCTAATACCCATACAGTGAAGAATTTAGGTGCAAAATGACTAACTCTGTTGTTTAGAACGGCTGGACTTAAACATCACACACTAAGCGTTGACTGCTTAGGTGGATTTTTTATTTAACTCAACTCTTTACCTACCTAGTTGAGTTATGTTTTCCGCTGTTAAAGTTTTCAGTTCTCTTTCCGACTGTTTAAATGTTCTGACAATGTCAGCAGATTTTAGCCGCTGTACGGCAGTTTGGGAGACTGGGCTGTGCTGTTTCCATCTCGTCACTGTGCTGTTTTTCATCTTTCCCTGTCCAGTTACCGTTACCTGCCCCTCGCTGTGTCGTACGATGGTTTTTTATCCTCAATGGACGCTGCATTTATTGGTTGCAGTTTATGCAGGGAGGAGTGGTCTTTACACCACATATACTTAACACTCGAGCGTGTGAGTAGTGCTTTTAAAACATTTTAAATATATTATTATTATTATGTCATTATTTTATTTTATTTTTTATATTAAACTTAAATATTTAATTATAATCTTTGTAAAAGCATTTAAAATATTATTAAAATTTAATAAATATGTAGTATGAAAAATTATTGAAATCTTTTAAAATCTTATTTATATTAAATTAATTTAAACATTAAAATTTTCATATATTTAATATAGTTTAATGTTTAAATTTTGATAGAAATAAATTTTTATCTATAAATTTTTAATCATGTTTAAATTTAGATAGAAATAAATTTTTATCTATAAATTTTTAATTTGATTATTGATAAACAAATAAAGTTAAAAAATTTGGAATAAAATTTTAAATATTATGAATAAGATTTTTGAATATATTTTTTAATTGTTAAATTTTTTAATAAGAAAGAATATATTTTTTTAATTAAGAAGAAAAGTTATTCAAAATATAATGAATACAATTTGAAAAAATGAATTATTTGTTATGTAATTTTTTATATATAATAAATAAATCATTTAAAAATATTTTGATTGTAAAAAAATTAAATGCATTTAATTGTTAAATATGAAATTTTCTAAAAATTAAACTTACATTTTAACAATTGAATGTATTTAAGTTTTTTTTTTTAAATTTCATATTTAACAATTGAATTTATTGAATTTTTTACATTTAAAATATTTTAAAATGTTTCTTTTAAATCTATTATATATATAAAAAAATATAACAAATAATTCATTGTTTTCAAATTGTATTCATTATATTTTGAAATTTTCTTCTTCTTAATATATTATTTATGTCAATATTCTTTAGAAATTGATATTTAATTTTGATAAAAACTTACCTTTTATGAAATTAGTTAT
Organism: Sequoia sempervirens; assembly: GCA_007258455.2. Lineage (NCBI taxonomy): Eukaryota > Viridiplantae > Streptophyta > Pinopsida > Cupressales > Cupressaceae > Sequoia > Sequoia sempervirens. Next base: position 13,909 of record VDFB02295056.1, read on the forward strand.
ATGCTAAAGACTTTTCTTTGTGTTATTTAGGTTGATTAAATCAAATGTACACATAACACTTTTTTTTTAACTTGATTTTTTTCAAAGTCTTTATGTTGTTTTTTATTACCTTTGCACACCTTATCCATATTTTTTAATCTTTGCCACATTTTTTTCTATTTTTTCCTTATTCCTTACTTTTCTAATTGTTATTCATCTATGCTTGATTTTATCATGATAGTTTTCTTATTCTTTTATGCCTATATACCCATGATCCCATCCCTTGTAATACCTATATTCTACTAAATGATTACTTGATGCTTATAAGTTTATGACCTTTTACCTTTCTTAGATCACATGTCCATGCCATATCATTGTATTTTATTATGTGACTTATCAATTTACCTCATTCCTAGATTACTCTTATGTGCTTATGCCTACTTTTATAACTTATGTAGCCATATTGAGTCTCTAGTGCCATATCATCCTATTATTTTGTGAGGCATCATTCTTCCTCCATATTCACTCATATTATTCTATCACACTTCTAGAGACACCCTCTTAGATTGGGGCCATCTTATTTTATCCATTGTGTTGACCTTTTCGTATAACACGCTATTGATAATATTACATTGAATGCAATTTGAGTTTCTCTATATCATCTTATGCTTACATGCTCGATTATTTTGCAAGAGCCACCTTTACCACATTGGGGGCATCATACATTTCTTATCCTATCATATGTTATCACATGACTACCATGTTGTAAGAGCCACATTGGGGAAACCATGCCTCATCATAGCACTTATATTGCACCTCTAGGGCCATTTTCACCTTACCATTAAATTTCATACTAGGGTTAATCTTATATGCCTAGATTTTTATCTATAGTCTATGTGCTTCAATTCCTATCTTTATATATGTCTTATTGACTTGTTACATGATGTATCTATGATAGTGATTTACTTTACATGCTCTATAAGATTGGCAGACATTTAAATTTTACATGTTATTTTCCTCTCTTCCTTAATTCCTTGCATTCAACAAATGTGAACAATTTAAGGGGTACATATTATCTTTAACTTTCCTTATCAAACTTGCAAATAGATATAGTTACAAGAATACAAAGATTCATTACTATCTCTAAAATAGAGCTTTGGAACATGACATGACAATGTTTAATATGCTATATTTTGATCACAAAATGTGGTAGCACCCAATATGTCACACTACTCTTTATACAGTAAAATTTTCCTAACCTTATTCCTACTTTTTCTAATTTTCTAACACATTCAAGAAATTTTATGACCCTTGTATCCTACTTGTGAGAAACACAAAACTCATTGCATATTTTTTCTTTCTTTTGTAGGATTCTAAGGAGTAAGCATGCCAAACATGAAAACTCATGAAGATATACAGTTGGGTCAATTTCATTATATGGACCATAGTATATTTTTTATTATTGAGTACATTTACAACTTATTGCATGTTTATACATTCTCTTTAGATACACAATCATGAGGGTTTTGATGTAACTTAAAATGGAGGAAAAATATATTAGTGAGATTAGCTAACCTATACAAAATTCCTTTTAGTTGTAGGTTCATTTTGAAAAATCACATTTGTATAATTATATAGTGACATGTGACACATTTACATTCCAATTTTATCTACTTCCATGATTGCTATGATCCATCTTCATTCACTCCTTCTTGCACACATTTGATCATATCCTTGCCATATTTACACCTATTCACATACATACCATATTAATAGCTTATATTTTCAACATTCATCCTCTATTTCAAGATAGTCGTTTATGTGGCACACAAGATCTATCTTGCATGACATAGATCTTAGCCAAAAATTAAAAATCAAAAAAATCAAATGATTGATACATGTAATTTCAATGTTGTTGGGAACTTACATGATACACACTTGTGAAAATGAGTTATTATATGCCTTGGTATTTAAATACATTCATTTGAGCATTAAAATGTCATATAAAAAAATCATTTTTTAATCAATCATTCACATTAAGAAGAAGTTGTTTTAGGAATACTTGGAATTGAAGGTTTAAAAGACCAATACATTTCATCATAATCAACATCTAATGACTTTCCTATTATCTATCAATGTTTGTTATGATTATAATACCAATTTAATTAAAAGGGTTGACTTAAGATAACTTGAACCTTCTGATTAAGTGTTCTCTCTGAATTTGTTTTTAAATATTACCAATCCTTAATAATCAATAACGAGTAGAGAATTTAGTGAATCAAATAGCAAAAGTGCACAATTTGTGAGATTAGACTACACATTAGGGTAAGATCATCATAGCATATAATTGATCCATAATTTTGGAATCATTAGTAAGGTAATTATAATTAAAAATAAAATTGTAGACAATGAATATATCCAAATTACTAAGTGGAATCATTCTTACATCAAATCTTATCATACCCAACTATCATCATTTCAATTTATAAAATATTTAGTATTAAAATAAATTTTCCAAGTAACCTTAGAAATAACATAAAGAAAAGTCTTTAGTATATGACTAACATGATTAAAAGGTATTTTTTTTATTAAAACTAACTATTAGTTTTTAACATTATTAATATATTCACTATAAAAAATATTCAAATAATTATGAATACAATTTGGAAAACATGAATTATGCCTAACACATAATTTTATATATAATAATTTGTTATCATAATATATTTAAAAGATTTTTTTTTTTAAATATATAAAATATTTTGAATGTATTCAATTATGAAAAATATGAATCTTCATAAAATTTAAATACATTCAATTTTTAAAATATGAAATTTTATAAAAAAAATAAACTTACATTTTATTCTATTAATTTTCTTTAATTTAAAAGATCATATAAAATCTAATACATAAGATTTAAAATTTAATTTTAAAAATTTAAAAATTATATATTTATCAATAATCAAATTATAAAATTATAAATAAAAAATTATTTTATCAAAATTTAAAATATTAATTTATATTAAAAATAATTTAATATAAACAAAGTGTCAAAAAATCAATATTTTTATATTAAATTTTCTTTTTTACATTAAAATAAAATACTTTATTTATATTAGATTCTAATAATATTCTAAATATTAAAAAAATAAAAAATAATACATATTAAATAAAATAAAATAATAATATATATTTCAAAAGTTTTAAAACTGGGCGAGGGCCCTAGCTCGGTTGGCTAAGTAATTTCGTTGCCCCCGTCCCGTGGTACCGGAGGGCGTGTCACGCTAGTGCCGCCGGTCACCGGTCACGTTAAAAAGTTTACTGCAGTTCAACCGGAAACATCGACTGGGTAAGGTTAAATCAGAACATTTAAACAACCGAAACATAACTCAACTGGGTAAAGGGTTGAGTTAAAAGGAAACATCCACCTAAACAGTCAGTGCTTAGTGTGTGATGTTTAAGCCCACCCGTTTAGAACCACCCAGCTTGGAATTTGACGGCCACCCCTACTGGTCATATGAATTTTTTTTGACGGTTTGTTCATTTAAATGCCTGTCACTTTACATTTTATGAAAAAAATTAACTGTCAAAAAAATTTAAATATCAATTTCAAACCTATTGAAAAATAATTATATAAAATTAAGAATAATTTAATCCTTATTCAATTCATTATCTAACATGCTCACCAATAAAACACAAGTGTTGTATTATCTTGAAAAAAATGGAAGCTGGCAAATCACCTATATAAAAAAATGCTATAAAATAAATGTTGTTGAAATTTATTTATAGTTTAATTCTTAAATTCATCTATCTAAAAACATAAATTATTTGTATAAGCCAAAACATGCTCACCAATAAACACAAATGTTGTATTATCTTGAAAAAAATCAAAACTCAATTACTATAAAATAAATGCTTTGAAAAAATGTTGTAAAAAGAGAGAAAATTTGTGTTATGTTATTCATATGAATATCCTATATATATTAAAAAATGTAAAATTAGAAAATATTGATAATTAAAAATAAATGTAAAAATCTTAAATTTATTGTTATAATTAACAAGAAGTTTCTAAATTCATAAATAAAATAAATCTTGTGAAAATATTCAAAACAGATAAAAAACAATTATATTCTATTTTGAAAAGATTTTGTATTAATATATATTTTTATAATAAATATTATAAATCATATATATTAATATAAAGCAATGGTAACTATTAGTCAAAATGTTAAAATCTTAAATTTATTGTTAAAAATATTTTATAAATTAGAAAGAACTATATTTAATCTTGAAAAGATTCTATTTTGAAAAGATTTTGAATTAATAAATATATTTATAATAAATATTATAAATCATATATATTAATATAAAGTGAAATTAAAAAAAATTATTCCAATTTTAAACTTTTATATATATATATATATATATATATATATATATATATGCTACAATAATTTTTTACGGTTTAATAATAATTTTAAGTGTCATATTTACGGTTATACAAAAATATAGCAAGTCAAATAATACACTCTAATAAATTTTTAGGTTGTCATATACGGTCCAAAATGCAAAAAACAGTCAGATAGACCATCAAAACCACCCTCTCAAAAGAAAAAAAGCTTCAGACTCAAACACTTGTAGTTGTCATAAAATTATTCTTTGTTCCATGCAACTAGAAACGACCGTATAGCTAAAATAGAGATTCTGATAACTGCCTAGAGAGATCTCGTGTGATTGAGAAGGTGGTATGAAAATGCAGTAGCACAGACAAGCCATGTAAACTATTTTTTGAATGCCACGTCCAAACACAACCTTATTTGCATCAAACACGTGCCCTACTGGCAAGGAATACATGCCCTGTGATGGAATCATTTGCAATTTGAAACTAAGATGCCAAGCTATCTATGAAAGAAAAAATGTCAAAGGAAACTCATTTAGATATACATATAGTGCAAAACTTTGTTTTAAACCTTTCTCTGGTTAAATATAACCATGTGGAGTTGCTCTAACATAAAAAATACAGGGGCCAATTTATTTTAGTCGTCTATATTCTAATAAACTAACTTATAAATATCCATTACTACATAGATTAAAAGTAGTTGAGCCTGCTGAAGCTAGAGTGAAGAAAAATAAATCTATATTTGCTTAGTTTGCTATCGGTATTTTACATAATTAACATCCTCTGATTCTGTGACACTTGGAAATAACATAAAACTTTATCCATATGATATAGGTCCATATGTCAAGCAAAATAATTTTGGAGGCTGCTCAAGAGAGATGGGTCATTGTAGGAACTAATTTTATATGAAATACTCGATGCAATTGGTCCAAAAAAAACTTAAACTTGAAGTAAAATGATGATAGCAGAGATCATCAAGGAATGAAGAACTACTTTTTCATATAAAACAAGAAGGGTAAAATTGGAGAGGTTCTGGGGGTAGCAAGAACATATATTCTGTTCACCAACTAGTGCAAATGCAAGGAGATTTCCACGTCCAAACAGTTAGTCCCATGGCTCACTAACTATAATCACAACGATATGAAAGAAGCAATACATTAAGTAGTGCATAGTAGATATGATAGTAAATTTGAAATGAAGAGAAGAAATGATAATGTCATAAATAATTTTGCATTTACCTGTGGAATGACAATTGAAAGATTGAGAACTCCCATCGATGGGAACACTGTAAGAGTTTCTATACAAAAATTAAGCTGACCATAAAATCAAACTTCTATCAATATTTTTATAACCTACGAACTTGTAGCTACCATAATATTGATCTTGCTCTTGGCAACTATGAATGATTGTATAGTTATGTATGCAAAAGGTGGTAGCATAAACAAGGCATGTGAATTACTTTGCAGCCAACTATACAACTATAACATTAGAAGCTAGCTGCTCACTATCTTTTATATTAGATGGAAATTTTTCAATATTCATACTAATGAAAAAACAGAGAAACCCCAACGAAAAATAGCAACAACCAATGGCCTTTTTTCTAGCATTTATTTAATAATTTTTTAAATTTTTAAAATAAAAAACAATAACATCCCCATCAAATATTTCAACCAGTGCTACTACCAATGCAAACTAATGCTAAAATAATTACACAAAAGAAATTAGCCCCCCACCTTATAGCCAATGACTAACAAGCCAAAGATAAAAGGTATGAGAAAATATCAGAGTGAATGGAAATACATTTACGCATACCATGGAAGAGAAAAAGGAAAATGGTCACTTTGAAAGTTCTTTTATGTCAGAATTAGTAAAGAAATCAAAAGTTGGGTGTCTATGTTTTTCAAAGTTCGTAAGCCTAGACTCTAGAAACTGAAATTGAAATTAGTGAAAGAAAAAACCAACCAGAAGTAGGTGAGATGATTAAAAGAAAGATACAATTTTGTATAGTCAATTTTTTTTTTTAAGTTTGATAAACAAAGAAATTAAAATATAATTAAAAAGTAACAATTAAAACATATAGGAGAGAGGGGGAGAGGAGTCAATAGTTGGGTGGAGTTCAATTGTTGTTATAGTACTTGTGGTTATAACATTTAGTCTTGCAACATATTTATACTATATATTGTCAAATTCATATGTAAATCAAAAAATAACTAAATGTTGGTTAATATGAACTCATACTTGAACACATGAAAACCTATGAATGTTATATAAAAAACATAAATACATTCATTAGCAAGTAAAATAAATACTTTTTTTGTTTCATATAAAATATCATAAGCATCCAAAATAATTATGTGATTTATAAAATAAAGTGCTCATTTAAACAAGTATTGTTGTCATGGTGAAAAATACCATTCTTGTGTGTTTCACTATTGGGGTGTCAATGTATATGTATTAGAGAACTTCATATTAATAGTTTGTCCTATCACAAATATAAAAGGTAAGCACAATAAATTCCTTGTAGTTTTTCATGAAATGTGAAAGATTGTCAAAAATATTTTTGATCATTTAAAGTTGAATATAATTTGTATTTTAAATAATAATATGTTTTTTTATTAACACCAAATAGGTTTTTGTGTTCAACTATTGGTTCATTTGTGTTGGATGTAGAAATTAGAGAAACAAGATTTATGATTACCAAAAGGTATTAAGATCATTTAGGTTGCATATAAATTATATTTTAAATAAGAAAATGATATGATATGTATGTATGTATGTATTGATTGGTACCTTAAAAAAATTTAGTCTTGCTCAAGCTAGGTGAGGCCACAAATAAGGGACCTCATCCCCAACCTGAACACATTGCATTAACATGAGTAGTCCAAACCCACAAGCACAATAGCCCAAAAGGGGCACAAAACTTGTGAGCACGCCGTCCTAATGAGGGTTTGGAGCACAAACACATGGGCATGAATGTCAACAACTTTAACGCGAAGATTCAAGCTTGTGAGCATATTCTAGATCAACATGGGCACAATACCTATAATCATAATGGTCCAATGGAGGTTTGAACCTTGATGGTTATAATTTAACAATGTCGTGATATGACCATCACACTATGTCATGAACAGTTAAATAAGGATATGTATTTTTTAATGACAAATGTTAGTTTTTGTTCAACTATTTGGTATATCTTGATTAAGTTTTGGCTCAATCTTTACAAAGTCAATTTTAGGACACTTCTCACTAGAAATGATGTAGAAAGTTGTGTGATGAGTCACACCTCCAAAATCTAATTATAGATAGATGAGAGGCTAGTTCATATTTCTAAAAAAATAGAGGTCCTATAATATAAATCATGCAACTACTACATGCTCACAAAATTAGCTTGTACAAATACTAGTCCATCTCCCCTATAGATCATACAACTGAAAATAATGATACATATAATTAAACAGAGTATGAAATTGAATAATATGTTTTGGAATAAATATTTTCACGACTTTCATGTAATTGGTGGCCTAGAATCCCAATGCATCAAGCTAAATTAAATGAATATTTTGATTTATTTATTTATTTGAGTTAAGTGTTCTAATTAATATTTATATTCATAGCCCATAATAATAATAGATTTCTCAATATGTGTTGTTATTCCTTATTAATTTGAAACAAACAAACCTTAATAAACTAAGTGAAATGATACTGTCTTCTTTATTTTCAAAATTTCCATTTAAGTTCATTTGTGTGCATGTTTGTGTTACACTTGTTGAAGTGTTATAATAGTTTTTTCGAGTTCTATTACCAAGATTATATTATGTATTTAATGTGATTAAGCAAAAATAACTTATGCTAGAAAGGTCTTATAGGTTTATCTTATATAATTTATAAACATGTGTATACAAGTAACATAAATTTAATAGGTTTTTGTCTCTAGACTAATGTATTTTGAAATGAATAAAAAATATATGATAAGTAATTTAAAAAATTAGAAGTATTTAGCTTACTGACTAAAGAATGTATGTCATCGGTAAAGATCCATTACATTATATTTATAGATGCATGTTGCTCTAATACACAAATATTAGCATAATGATGTTGTTCTAGTTGTACATTAAACAAATAATGCTCTCAAGTATACTTAACCAAAATAAAATAATAATAAATTCACAATTATAGAGTAAAGTGAGTAGAGGAAAAATAATCATATACAAGTGTAAATCGATTGAAGAAAAATGGTGACATATTTTCTTTCAAAATGAACATGGGTGTATTGTGAGATGTACACAAATAAATTTTTAGCAAATGATTTACATTTCCTCAAACATTGAATATTAGAGATTGTTGTGCCCTTAGCACACACGCCCCATTCAGAATGGGAACCCTCTTTTCTTTCACCTTGTCAGGTCATTATGTCGTTGCCTCATTTTGCATGCCTTGTTTTGGTGTCCCGCATGGTCAGCATACCTTCAAACTCTCATCTTAAATTGACCACGTTTTGTCCCCCCCATCTTAGTTAAGTCTTGGTGCCTTTCAGACTCTCCTTAGCAATTTTCTTCTGCCAACGGCCTTAGGGCCTAGCGGGCCCGCCTCGTCAGGTTTCCCCGGGGGGTTTGTCGTTCTTAACGGCGGAAGGCTCTCGCCTTCCCGAATCCTGAGCCCCGACTCCTTGTTTTCTGTTGGTTTAAAATTTCAAGAGTTTCAAACTGCTTTGGTCTGAGCCAGGTCTGGTCCGTCAGACTTCTGGTCTATCAGACTTTCGTTCCTAGAATTCCCTTTGGTCTTTGCCATTTTTGGCAGCCAAAAGGCATTCCTTTCGTCGTCAGCTTCCAAGTTGCATTTTGAAATAGCCGTTGGCTTGCATCTTTCCGGCCCTCGACCCCCGAACCTCCCTCCACCGTCCATAAATTTGAAATCTACCAACCAACCGGTCGGTCGTACGAGAATTAAATGAAGGAATTAAATGCATATGAGGGTATAATATAGGGGTCGACTTGTCATTTTCATTTGTCAGATTTTCTAGGAGAGATCAGAGTGCTTGTCAGAGGAGATCAATGTATCTGTCAGCCACCGCCCTCATGTCTGAGATCATCATTCAGCCATCCTTAGTCGATTTCACATCTCCTCCCATTGGACTTTCAAGGTAGATTCGCCGTCCACTCCACCAAGAGGTTTTTATGATTTCACGCTTAAAATAATGAATAAAATGGGCTAAAAATGCATTTAATTGGTAAAATATGACAAGACCTACAAAACCCATGTCTTCAAATTTTGAGGAACCTCCAAAATCACCCCCTAACATCAGGTCAGAACCAAACCATGCCACCACCATTCTTCGCGTAGGGCATTCGTGCCCTCTTGGCCCGACCCCTCCTCCTGCCGCTAGGAATGCCCTCTCTGGCTCACCACCCCAGATCTTTGTCTACTAATTTCTGTCAAACTTAGCGAGCAAACTCAAAATTTGGCCTCCATCTTTGCCTCTCGAGCCCGCCTCACCAGGACTCCCTTTTCGAGTTTCCTTCGGGTGTTTGTCATTATGAACAGTGAAAGGCTCTCGCCTTCTTGTACCCCAGGCCCCAACTCATTGAATTTCATCCATTGAAAATTGCAAAACTTTAGACTGCTCTCATCCATCCCGGGTCTGTCCCGTCAAACGTTTGTCCCCAGGACTCTGCCTCACCACCGATGTTACTAAACGGTGAAGAGGGTGCTCCTTTCCGCCCTTCTGGGTCCGTTTGCCTATTTGTTGTCCAAATATTCAAACCTAAGTTGATGTGCCTTCGTCGCTCTGGGTCTCGGTCCGTAGACTTCCGTGGAGACTTCGCCGATCACAACGGTCGTCGGGTTGCGTCGCCCCGCCTCTCGGGTCTCGGCTTTCCATTCATCAACCCTGCCTGTCGGGCTCCGCCCATCAGGGTTCCGTCCGTCTTCATCAAATGCATAAGGGCAAAGTAAACACGTCTTCCTGAGCTCTAGGTTACGACCCCTCGATTTCCTAGAGAAACTTATCAAAGAAGACCAGCAACCAAGCGCTCTGTCGGGCCGGTCTTGGTGGGCTTTCGTGCAACAACCGTCATTCTGAACGATGAAACCCTAACGCCTTCCTGCACCCCTAAGCCCGAACACCTTGAATTTTGAAGAAAATCATCAATTTTCTTTTGACCTTCTGGGTCCCCGACCCTAGACTTCCGACCCCAGAACTCCATTTCTTCCAGGTCATTTTAAACAGCAGAGTTCTAACAGATTTTTGGCCTTGAACCTCTAGGGGCCCCAAAGTTGACCAAAATGACCTCAAATTTGAAAACCAACCTTGACCCACATGCTCAAATTTGGCCCTCTCCACCACAAGTCTTTCAAACCATCAAAATGTGAAGACGGGAGAAATCACCCATATTGCCCTAGCCTATTTTCCCTTTCAAAACAACATTCCTGCCATGGAAGTTTGGCCCCTTAGGCTCAAATTGTCCAAAACCCCTTTAGAAAGTGACTAACGACATCTGAAAGAGAAAACTTAACTTCATTAATCGTATGATGTCTAGAATTGGATTTAGTTCACGAGATTTTGGGTAATGTTAATGTTTTCGTAATTGGTTGTACTCATTAGTCTATGTCTACAGGATATATGGAATTGGGTGCAGGACCCTCGGGGGCAACTATAGAGAGGGACAAAGGAAAGAAAGCAGGCAAGACTCCTCATGGAAAGGAGGATAATGACTAGATGAAGTTCCAGTTTCAGGGTGAGCCGCTACGTTCAAAAATCATCACTGATTGGAAGGAAATCATAGACACCAATATTGCCCATGTCGATATTGGGGTGATCCCACAATAGTGGTTTACAATTTTTGGCCAAACTGGACACTGATATATTTTTTTTAACACAATCTCCACATTCGGGCACCTATAGCGATTAAACCGTAAGGAATTTGAAGATGATGCAAACTAGAGTCTTGTCATATTTTGTTTGTAGATTCTAAAAATATTTTTTTCAATTTTTTTGGAATCAGATTGCACTTCTTTTTTCATCTCCCACGAAAATTGATTTTTTTCAAAAAACAACATTTTTAAAAAGTGACACACACCGTATAATGCATAAATTTTTTTCCTTGAAAGATAATGTAGACATCCAAATTTGGACACTTAATTTATCCAAATTTATCACTTTTCATCTAAACATCCTCTTATCTGGGTTAATTAAGTAATATTACTATTATTTAATTAATATATTTAACTCTGCCAAATCCCTAAGGTATTTAATTAATAATTAAATACCTTACCCTCCTTAATCCTCTTTTCATCAAATGAATTAAATAAATATTAAATTTATTTAATTCCTCACATGTCATTTTCAGCTAATCCTAATCCATCTCCTAATCTCTTCATTAGGATATGTGCACATGCATAATCCTTGATTAGGATATGTCACATCCTCCAACTTTTGCAAGTTGGCTTCTAATCCTCATTAACCCCTAATTATCCTCTAATTACTAATTAATTAAACCTAATTAGTACAGGTCAACTCTCCCCATCCCCCAAGGATTTTTAATTCCTTTTTATTCACCCTAGGCTCCTCTCTTCCCCATGTGAATTTTTAATTCACTTTTATTCCTTCTAGAATCCCCTTTTCCCATTGCATCTTCTAGAACCTTTGACTTGTCATCAGTCACATGCGACAAATTCCCACCTTTTGGGACCTTGTCTTATCCACCAGTTCTTCCAATCATTGTGAATTTTTAATTCCTTTTTATTCACCCAAGATTCTTCCCATCTCCCAATGTACTTGCAAGGTACTTGTACTTCCTCCACATCATGTACCTCTCTTCCATATCACCTCCACATCATCCTACCTTTATCCACTTCACAATCCACATGTCAAGATGTGAGGGCTTGTGAGTCATCAACTCACCTTAGCCCTTCATCTTGGCCTTGTTGGATAAATCTCAACCATTGAATTCTCTAGAGAATTCAAATTCCTCTACAAATACCCCTTCCTCTAAGGCATTTGGGGGACTTAGCCATTTTACAACTACATGCTACCAATTTGCATTTCTCACTCATTTTACTATCATCTAGCCATTCATTCTAATTATCTTGCATAAGTTGATCTTGCATTTAGTCACTCAAGAGGTCATCTAAGGAGCACACAAAGTCATCCAAATCAAGGGCCAACCAAGGAGTCTCCAACAGCAAGGAAGGTGAAGTCATTTGCATCTTGTTTTATCTACTTTCCTTCTTTTTTTATCACTCTTTAGGCTAATCTTGAAGTGTCCTTAGTCTTTCATCACTTGCATTTTCAGTTATTTTGCACATTAGAGTAGGGTAAAACATTAAGGTACACATTTCTGGCACGCCCAGAGGGACCCACAAACAAGTTCCTATACTTCACATTTGCTGTTGTTGAGATTTTTGCAGGAACACGTCGCAGTGGGGAGATTACGCCCCTGTTTTTACCGCAGTGGGGCGATTACGCCCCTGTTTTACCGCAGCGGGGCGATTACGCCCCTGTTTTTACTACAGTGAGGCGATTATGCCCCTGTTTTTGCCGCAGAAGGGCGACTGCACCCCCTTGGGCTGAAAACTATTTTTTGTGCTAATATTTTACTGCAGTGGGGTGACTGCGGCCCCTTGGGCTGAAAACTATTTTTTGTGCTAATATTTTACTGCAGTGGGGCGACTGCGCCCCCTTGGGCTGAAATTTTTTTTTTGTGCTAATATTTTACTGCAGTGGGGCGATTATGCCCTCTTGGGTGAAAACTATTTTTTGTGCTAACACTTTCTTTAGCGATTAGGCGATTACACCCTCTTGGCTGAAAAGCTGTTTTGTGCTGCTGCTTCTTGTAGTGGGAGGCTGATTATGCCCTGCCGGTTGAAAATTGTTTTTGTGCTAACGCGCCCCTACTTGCGATTGGGGGCGATTAAACCCTCTTGGCTAAAATTGTCTTTTTGTGCTAACATTCTGCTATGATTGAGGCGATTATGCCCCCACAGATGAAATTTTTGCCTAACACTTTTTGTGATGGGAAGCTAGCCCCTGGTTTTGCACCTGCTAGCGATTAGGGGCGATTACACTTGTTTACAGCGATTAAGGGCAATTACCCTTGATTTTCTATGAGTGGCTGATTACACCTATTTTTACGCCCGATTGAGGCCGATTAAGCCCCTAATTTGCTCTGAGAAAGTATTGCGCGCCCCCTGGAAGGTAAAACTATTATCTTGGCTTCAGTTTTCTTTGCTATTTTCTCCCTAACATTGTTCTTGCAAGGATACATGTGTTTTTTGCTAACCTTTTGTAGCATATTCTTGTGAAGTTGATGGAGAAAGTGGGATAAGACATCTAACATTTGCTTGCAGGGCTATCCATTTGCTCAAACTTTTTAAATTATCCTTGTTGTTTGCATTAATCTAAGAACATAGTTTAATTAGAGGGAGTAATATTCATTACGTGCGGTGCTTGTCTTTTTGTGTTACCCAAAGGGGGCATTAGCTTGTTTTCACTTTCCCCTTGCACTTCGTGTGAGCCTGGGGAGTAGTTGGAGACGGTTAGTATTTTCTTTATAGTGGGACCTGCTTGGGGATTTCATCACCCCAAGGGACGATTCCAACCACGCGTACCGGCGGGGTATATAAAGGGGGGAGAGCGAAAGTTGTACCCTAATCTAGTCACGTCGTAATTGGCAGAGCGTCGAAGCTAGGGTGATACCTAGATAGACGTGAAGAGTTGGTCTGAGCCCTTCAGTATCTCGCTCGGGTTCCCGACTCACGCTTGTGATGGGATGGTGTTCACGATTGTGTCTCACATACCGAGATTATATCGAGGACTCCCTAGACACCTTGTGCATCCTAGATTAAGACCTCTTTGGCCATACCCTTAACACTAATCATAGGGTTGTGTTTGCTTGAGAGTATTTTCTTGTGAGAAACCAGTGAAATTTTGACAATTTGGCCTTATCATTGTCATTTTAAAGTCCTTTCCATAGTAATTTGCATCAAACCAAGCCTCTGTTTTACCATAGTGAGGCGATTACGCCCCTGTTTTTACCGCAGTGAGGCGATTATGCCCCTGTTTTACCGCAGTGGGGCGATTACGCCCCTATTTTTGCCGCAGTAAGGCGATTACGCCCCTGGTTTGCTGCAGAGGGGCGAATTTTCCCTCCTGAACATCCGAAATCACCCCGTTTGGGTCCCTTTAGCCTCTAAACTATCATTTAATCATTCCCAACCATTATCTCATCATCCTAAGCCTTCGTTTTGTCACTCTAAACCTCCAAAAACCTCCATTTGACCACTTTAAACCTCCATCTCATCATTCTCCACAATTATCTTCAATCCACCCGTCTGTTTTAATCTTTCCCTAATCCATTCAAAAGTCCATACCCTCATCTAACGAATGCCATAATTTTACCATTTGCATAACCAAATCATCCTAACCTTGCATTACAAAGTGGTTACCCCAAATTGACCATAGTACTTGAACTTGATTATTAGTCTCTAACTTCGACCCAAATCCATTTGCTTCCATCTTGAGGTAAATTCGGTGTCGTAAGTTATCATCCTCGGCCTAATCAATCCATTCCTATCTTAAGGTGGATTCGGTGTTGGGATCATCCTCTTAATCAATCAAAGCTCTAAGTCACTAAGGGTAACTTCCTTTGATTAAAATCAAGGTCTCTCTCACATCTTTCATCATCCAATCATACCCATCTAATCATCTAAATCTATCAAATCCAATCGTTTTGTCAAATCATCCAATTACCCAATCAATCAAATCACATTTGTTCTATCACCACAATCCTATCCAATCTAATCTATTTAATCAAAATCCAATCAACCTTATCCAATCCAATCCAATCACATCACCTTCTACCCAATCAATCTACTTCCATCTCGAAGCAGATTCGGTGTCAATCATCAGAATTAATCCCATCACATCATCCAATCATCCTAATCTGAGCTTTAGTCCAATCTTGATCTGAGCTTGACCCAAATCCTGATTTGAGCTTTAGTTCGATCCCATCCAAAATCTTTTCATCCATCCTCTTTATCCTTTCACCATCATGAATCCTTATCCTCCATCAATAGTGGTCAAGGGAAACCCTAATTACATTGACAACGATAACGAAAGTCTTGTTGATCAAGAGGAATATGGCATAGATCCCCTTGACACTATCATTGCTAGTAAGCTTTCTCCACCCACTTTCCAAAATCCAATCACCCCCTCGAGTTATCTCGTTATGTCTTCGTCCATGCCTAATCATGTTTCTTCTGCTACCTTTGACAAGGGATATCCGTCATATGCATCATACCCTTCATCTACATCATCCTCTTATCCAACACCTGCATCCTCTTATCCTAGTCTACCATCTCAATACCCCTATCCTAATCCCCCATCCACATCCTCCTATCTAAATCCTTCATCCGCATATACCCACTACCCTAATCTTCCATGCCAATCTACTCACTCTAACCATTTCTTCCTTCCCTATCCATCCATCCCTCTTTTATCCATCCATCCACTCCTATTCCCCATCCATGTCCCCTCTTTCCCAATCTTTCCTTCCATCCACCTGTCCATCCATGTCCATCCATCATCCATTATAATCCACCCCTCTTTGTTCCTCTTGTCCTAATCCACCAATTCCACCACTCCATGTCCTTCCCTCCATCCAGTCCATTCCTTCCTGGTCCTCCATCCAATCCATTCCATCCATCCATCCTAGTCCTCATCTACTCCCTAGTCCACTCCATCCAATCCATTCCATCCATCCACTCCTAAGTCCTCCATCCACTCCTGATCCCCACCTACTCACTTGGTCCTTCCATTCCAATCCCATTCCTCCCATCTAACCTAGTCCCACCCAATCCATAATCCCTCATCCATTTCTACCACCCCAGCCAAGCCAACCATATGCAAGTCTTTCATTTCAGAAGTTCTCCCAGGACTCATTACAAAGAATCCATCCCCAACTCCACATCTTGAAGTCATGGAACCATGCCATCCCAATCCATCATCCATGGTAACTAGTGATGAGAGCCTTCTCCATACCACGCCTATCATTGTTGTTACCACCCCTAGCACTGATCAAACCATTGAAACCATTGAACCCACTAAATCCATTGAACCCACATCTCCTACTATGAGAGCCACTGAATCCATCAAAGACACCCAATTCCAATCCACTCCCTCTACTCTTAGATCTGCCCAGTCAGCCAGAGATACCCAAATCCAATCCCACTCCTCCCCTCCCTTTCCATCCCATGGGCTCCTCCATGGATCTTCCCTCCATCTTCCCATTTATCCTTCCTGTCCACAAGATGCGTCGCCTTACCAAGTCCATCCATTTCTTCCTTTATATCCCCTTCTCCGAGATCAAGATCCACCATCCCTCCACCTCAAGATCGGTCCCATCCATTTCCATCCATGTCCCCACCCTTCATTCCTTCCACCACTCCATCTCATCCCTCCATTTGCCGTCCACCTGTCCAATCTATCCATATCCCCTAATCCCTCTCCTAATATCACCCATCCACATGCTGCTATCCCTTCATCTCCCTCTCATGATCCCCCATCATCGCCTAAAAATGCTATCCCCACATCGCTTGCATATCCCCTTGGTACTCTCACATTCTTCCATGGTGGCCTCCTCACAGAAGAAAAGCATAGTGTATTTACTGCCCATCATCCTCCACCTAATAATGGATTCGCATCATGTTTTCTGAATAACACAAATCCTATCATGGATCGCATGCTCAAGAAAATGAACTATCAAGGAAAAGGTCTAGGCCTTCATGAGCAAGGTATTTTAGAGCCCATCCAAGTCAAAGAACAAGTCTGCATGCAAGGTCTTGGACCTATTTCCCAAGACTCACAATCTAAAGATGTTGGTACAACCTCTAGACGTCCTCAATGAGCCTTTCCCAAAATAAATGTCAGCTCTTCCCATCGCCCCACTAGATCATATGTTGCCATCCCTCCTCCTCTATCATATAGCCTCAAAACCACCGTCCATATCCCTCCTTCATTTGCTCCATCCATTTTGGGTCCTTACATCCCTCCATCCACCATATCCCATCCTTCATTCACTCCATTCATCTTGGGTCCATATATCCCAAGATCACCTCCTCCATCTCATCCTTTCATCCATTCATCACCTATCCATTTCATCCATCATAAACATCCCTCTCACATGTCCCCTAATCAGGATCAACAAAGGCACATACCCGCACATCCTCCGTCTACACATAATCAAACTAATTTAGCATCTAATTTAGTATTAGCAAAAAATATATAGTTTAATTTTTAAAATAATCAAATTATTTTAAAAGTAATTATATTAAAACTATCTAGAAATTAATTATTTTCATATTTTATTTTTTTAAAGAAAAATAGTTATGTTCAATTTATCAAATTTAAAAAGAAATTAGTATTAATTGATTTTATATTACAAAAATAGATTTCAAGAAATAAATTTTAATTTATCAAAGGAAAATGAAAATTAATATTATTAAAAATTAATCTTAAAATATAGTTTGAATGTATAGATACATTTATTTAAAAGAAAAAAATCTTCAAAAAATTTAGCATAGTTGAATTTATTAGTTCCTGCCATGGAACTATAGGCGACCCCTTGAACTTAACTAGTGATTAATTGTTTTGCTTGCAGCCAATCAAATTCTATTAATTTCTTTCCTATACATTATAATTTAATTTTAATACATTATATTTTAATTTTTTTAAAGTTAAATGCACAATTTTTAACTTTTCAAATTCTGAAAATTATTTTTCTTCAATTTTATTGGCTCAAAAGTTTTGAGCGATAAGGGCGATTTTCCCGGCTCCATTATCAGAGTTGCGATTATAGTGGGAGATGGAAAGAGAAGGTGGGAGATGGAAAGGGTAGGAGAAAATGACAATTACTTTTAACTTAACTATTCTATTTACGTTTGTAATCTAAATTTAACTAACTCTAAATATTGATAAATTCCCCTATACTTTTACTTTTAACTTAATTATTCTATTTAATGGCAATTACTTTTAACTTAACTATTCTATTTACATTTGCAATCTAAATTTAACTAACTCTAAATTCTAATAAATTCCCCTATACTTTTACTTTTAACTTAACTATCCTATTTATGTTTGCAATATAAATTTAACCCACTCTAAATGCTAATAAATTCCCCTATACTAATTTATTAAATATTCTATGTAATTTAAATTATATAGGTTAATTATTCAAATTATTTTTGCATTACAATCCTTTCTAGTACTCGATATTAATAAATTCAACTATGCTAATTTTTTTGAAGATTATTATTTTTTAAATAAATGTATCTATACATTCAAACTATGTTTTAAGATTAACTTTTGGTAATATTAATTTTGATTTGTCTTTGATAAATTAAAATATATTTCTTAAAATCTATTTTTGTACTATAAAATCAATCAATTCTAATTTCTTTTGAAATTTGTTAAATTGAACAAAACTAATTTTTCTAGATAGTTTTAATATAATTACTTTTAAAATAATTTGATTATTTTAATAATTAAACTGTATAATTTTTGCTAATACTAATGCTAAATTAGTTTGATTTATTTTATTTAAAAAATAAATTTACTAAATCTATTTACTTTGTTAATAAATGTCAAATTCCTTTATAAAATAAAATTTTAACTAAAATCTATGTCTAAACAATTCATTCAATTTTAAATTTTCTATATAAGTAGAAACAAGTACTTTGCATTTTTAATTTTATTTCATACTTATGGGTGTGCACATGCAATTGAGGTATGAATTTTTTGGATTTAAAATTGAGGCTCAAAATTTTTGGATTTGAAATAACTATTTTTTAAACCATTTCTTGCATAATTGTTTTCTCATTTGAATACAATCAAACTATATAATTTCATAGTTCATTGTGAATGCTTCTTCCTCTACAATTTGTAGGTGATTCAAGTACACATTCATATTTATGTTCTATGGGTAAAAGATGTTGGAATTATGAAGCCCAATCGATTCATCTGTCTAACCATTTTATTCTTTGATGTTTCATTTCTTTCTTTGATGCTCTCTTTGGAGTTCGATAGTTGAAATGTAAAACAGACAATAGTGTGTTGAGCTACTAATAATGTATTTTATCTAAATTAATAGAGTGCCCTTGCTTCTAAAAGTGGATGTAGTCTGAATTTTCTATGAGTACATTTTGAAAATTTATTGCACCATAGTGACGATCAAATGAATATCAACAAGTAACAAAATCTACTATTGGCAGCACCCAATTTTTAGAACACAACAAATTTCTTTTAACAAGTATAACAATAATTTTAATTATTTGTGAATAAAATAAATATAATATAAATTAAAGTAAATTATATCAATATAGTATATAGAACTATAATATATAATAATAAAATAGCATAAAATTTAATTTCTTAAAATAATTAATAATAATAATAAATTGATGGAGGAGCATATAGTTGGAGGGTGTGTTTTGTGTTTGTAAAACATTCCATGATTTTGTTGCGCAAACATAAATTTTGGAAGCTAGAAGTTATTTAATTGTCAATGTAAATGGTGTTACCGTGAAATCATAAATTTTATATTTTGAAGAGAATTGGTGAGATTAGTTGTAAATTTTTTGTTTGTCAATAAATAAATTATTATTAATAATGATATAAGATAATAAAATGGTTTATAAATATAATATAGCTAGTTTTAAATATATTATATTTGATTATATATTATATTAATTTATTAAATTCATATGTAATATATTAATTTTAACATGGTATTATAATAATATATACTATATAATATGTAACATATATAATCTTTTCTTTATTTTATTTTATAAGAAATAAAATATTATATAAAAAAGATCAATGATTGCACTAATTTTTTAAGATATTTTCCACAACAATGTTAATTTCATTATATTTAATTTTTCTTAAAATAAAATGTTTGATATTTTACTTTTTTAGTTTTTGAATTTTTTTCCCTCATCTCATTATTCCAAAGAAAATCAATTAAGTAGGGTTAAGGAGGGTTTGTAGGGGAACTTCATTCAACTAATGAAAATGATACACTAGTTAAAATATTTGTTTGCTTTAATACATAAATTTTTATAATGTATTAATACATAAATTTTCATAATGTATTAATACATAAATTTGCATAATGTATTAATACATAAATTTGCATAATGCATTAGCAAATTTTCATATAGATAAAATTTATGATATACCTTAAGTATTTTAGTTAAGTTTATTTCCATATAATTGCAAGGGTGTGCAATAATAATGTGAAATTTTTTTTATTAAGGTGAGTGTTATAATTAATATTACATAAATATAATCAAAAAAATCTAATTTGAAAATATTAATAATTAAGAATTAGGTTTAGAATTAAGTTTATTATAATTATAATTTTATAGATTAATTTACAATTATAATAATATTATTTTTTAATTAAATTATGATTAGGGTTATAGTTCACTA
This sequence comes from Sequoia sempervirens, assembly GCA_007258455.2. Classification (NCBI taxonomy): domain Eukaryota; kingdom Viridiplantae; phylum Streptophyta; class Pinopsida; order Cupressales; family Cupressaceae; genus Sequoia; species Sequoia sempervirens. The sequence goes on from VDFB02295056.1 coordinate 34,776, forward strand.
AAATATAATTAAATATTTTAGTAATTTAGAATTAGAATTAAAATTATATAATTATTTAACTTTAGGATTAGAATATATAAATATAATTCTAATTTATTAATTATTATTTTAAAATTTAAAATAATTATAAAAATAACTATAGATGTTTTAATCAATTATATTATAACCATATCTTATTTAATAATTATTTTAAATGTTTAATTAAATAATTAGTTGTGAGAATTTTTATAATCAAATAATTAATTATAGAATTAGTTTTATAAATTCATTAAATTATAATTATAGAGCCCTAATTATTATTAATAATTATAATTCTAAAATCATTATAATTATGATTAGGTTTAGAAATAGGGTTAACTAGTTTAATGGTTAGAATTATAGATATGATTAGAGTTAGGGTTAGGATTATTGTTAGAATTGGGATTAAAAATAGGGTTAAGATAGAATTAGAATTAGATTTCAAATTAATGTTAGAATAAGGGTAATGAAAAGGTAAATAATGTTCCCCTTAATCACACTTCAAAAATTTATCTTTATGTTAGGATTAAAATTAGAGTTTGGTTTAGAATTAAAATTAGGATTAGAATTAAGGTTATAATTATGGTTAAGATTAGACTTAGGCTCAGGCTTACAATTAGGAAGGGTTAGGGTTAGAATTAGGGTTTCAATTATGTTTACAATAGAAGTAGGGTTATGGTTAGAATTAGAATGAGAACTATGATTAGGGTTACAATAAAAGTTATAATTAGGATTAGAATTAAAATTATGATTACAATTATAGCTAGGGTCAGGGTTAAAAGTGAGGGTTATAATTTACTTAAGTTATTCTAATGCATATAAACCAATACAATAATAGTTACTATTAATGCACAATGATAACTTAGATTCAAAATTTCTCACTTAGTTCACTTAAACACCTATCTTCATCAACTATTTCCTAGCAATAGTAGTTACTATCAATGCACAACAATAATTTATGTAATAAATTACTTATTTAATTCACCTAAATATTTATCCTGATCAATTATGTCCTATTCTTTCCTTTATTTATTTGTATTGTCAAACAAAACCACTTTGAGAATATAACTATCAATTACTATTTTTCCAATCTAATCAAACCATCACTAATCTCAATTTTCCTACAAATCAAAGAGAAAAACCATCTTGCTAGCATTTGGAAAGAACTTGGCATCAATATCTAAGATTCACAACAAATAAAAATAGGACTATTCTTGCACATTTTGGCAGGAACTTCATTGCTCTGCATCGAATTTACACAAGAAATTGGGCCTTTCACAACAAATAAAAATAGGACTATTCTTGCACATTTTGGCAGGAACTTCATTGCTCTGCATCGAATTGACACAAGAAATTGGGCCTTAGAACTTCATATTATGTAAGTTCATTACAGAAACAATAGATTAAATATTGTAAATAACAACATTAGTCATTATTACAAGGATCTCTACTTTTATTTGTTTTTACCTCTTGGAATTTTTGCTTAAGTTTGGTTTTTGTTGATATAAGAAAAATAAATAAGGAGAGTCTGAAAATATGGAGCTAGCTTGATTCTACCCTCATCCATTTTCCCCTTAGATAATCTAATTTATAGTCTCATTGCATGATTTGTCTCTCATATATGCCATTTATTGAAACTTTAAACTTAGTTTCAACTTTCTTTAATATTTTGGTTATATATAAGGTTAGAGAATTAGTCTATCATCCTTCCAATAAATTGGAGGAACATAAATCTAGTTTTTTAGCCAAACCCAATAGCTTGATTTGGGACACCACTTGTCTATTGACTGTCATTAATGTATACCAAAATATAAAAACTAAAGATGCCTTCAATAGTCAATATAAACCTACTATTTAAAACAAAACTCTTGCTATAAAACTATCTAGAAGGATTCCAAATTTAAATGTTGGTTATAATGGGTGCACCCCCTTTCAAGATTAATCACACTACAAGAAGATATAAAAATCACAAGGTTCCAAGCCTATTTGTCAAGTTGGAATAAATCCAATGCCACATTACATGCTAAGTTCCATCATAGGCTTCTCTGCAACATCATCCCTTAACCATGGACCTTCATCACAAACCTTAGCTTACATAAAAGGATAATTAAGCAAATGTAGGTTGAGGTTGTGCAGACTTTCTATTGCATGATGACCTAGTTACATATGTCATAGACGCAAATTCATAAGTTTGTTGCAGACTATCAACATCTAGTTTGAAGTCATCAAACTTAGGAAAATATTCAAGAGAATAGGAATTCTATATAGAAACTTTCTCATTACTCATTCTTAGAAGACAAAACCCTAACCTTCTTTTGTTGTTTATAGACAATTTATTTAATCTCATCCTTATATTTCTTTAGACAATTATAACCCCAAGAGGCCATATT
>VDFB02295057.1:0-27029 GCA_007258455.2 Sequoia sempervirens
AAAACTAGATGCTTGTCGATGTGACGATGCAAGTTTGGTGTGAGATTGTCTGATGTCTCTTCGACACCTAGTAATTGAAGTCTTGATGAATCTGATGGAGCAATGACTTGCATGGCAGTAAAGACTTGTTGATGGGAGATAATTGATGTCCCCATATTATGTGATAGGCGACTTCGGTGACCTATGCATAATGTCTGATGGGACCTAATTGATGATTAGCTGGAAAGCAGTGATTGGTTGCATGTATGTGATGGTTAAGCTACTCGTGGCTATTCATCTATTATGGTTAGGTTTTCCTGGAACGATTGAGGGAAAAATGAGAATGTTGTTGTGAGTGATGCGAAGAATGTGAATCTGAGAAGCCAAAGGGATGGGTTGGATGAGAGGCTGGCTGGAAGAGAGTGGACTGGTTAGAGGAGACTAATCTGCATTGTATGTTGTGCGAGGACTCTGAACAGTTACGGTTGTTGTCTGTATTCTCCAGATGGACAAGATGTGTAAACTCTTGTAAAGGCTATAAGCTTGAATTATATTGTAACTCTTTTGTTACTAAATAATACAATGGCTAGATCTTTTGGAGTGTAGGGTTTTTACCTGTAAGGATTTTCCCCACGTAAATCTATGTGTCCATTTAAATGTTTGTCATTCATGTTGTTGACTTTGCAAATTTGAATCTTTGCGTAGTGTTGAATCTAGTTAATTTTGCATGTGCTTTTCTCAAAAGGGTTAATGTGGGAAATCAATTGTGCCTTTTTTCTACTTTATGGCATAGTAGTTGTGTCTTTGAGGCAATTTGAAGAAATTAAAATCTCAGAAGGCATTGTTGTTCTTAGATGTTTCTATCTGAGATGACATGATTTCCCTTAGAAGTGGTATCAAAGCCTTTTTCTGAGATTTTATTGTGTTTGCATGTGTAGGTTTGTGTGTTGCATTTACTTGCATGGATTCACATGTGTCTTGCATGTTCTTGCATGTTGATGCATGTAAAAATTCCTGGTGTTTCGATTCTGTGGATTCCTTGTGTAAAGATTTCTTAGCCTAGCAAGCTTGAGGAGATATGGAGTTGGGTAATGATTGATCCTTTTGTGAGTAAAATTCCTTGCTCTTTTGAGACAACACATAGTGTGAAAGACATTGGAGATGGAGAAACTAGAGTTGATCATATTGTAATGATGCGGTCTGAGGCTGCTGGTTGGCAATGAATGATCTTGATGCAAGGGGTGTGATTTTATGCTTATGGTTGTGTTGCAGCATAGTGTGGTTCATACTGGGTGTCTGTGTGAGAGGATCCCTAATGGTATGGAGATGCTTGGGTTGTTATTCAACCATGGAGTACTGTGCTTATGCTAGGTGCTTTGACTTGGTATTGAAAGTGTTGTTCTCTATTACCCTGATTGCATGCAGGCTATGAAGTTGATCTATGGGTAGTCTAAAAACTTCTGAATAGCCTGAATCTCTCCTATGCATGTGCATGCTGGTGGTTTTGGAATTTGTCTAGAATGGGCCTAGAGTTCCTATACTACTTGTTCCTTTTAAGGATACCTTGTACCTTCATGGCTCAAATTCATGTTCTTTGGTTCTGAAGGTTTAATAGATTTTCCTAAAAAGTATATGGTGATGCATATTCATGTTATTTCATTGTTTTGGTTAACTATGATGGTTGTGTGAAGACTCTTGAGTCGTCTAGATGTGCAGTGGATATGGGTGTGCATGGGTGTTTTATAAACACAGTGATTTTGAAGGTGTTAAATAGTCAAGAAAACTTGTGGTTTTGTGGAGCTGCTTAAGGATTCCCTTGAATATGGTGCTCGATGTGGACATGATTGGAAAATTGGATTTGAACTTGATCTGGTGTTTGAGTCAAGATTTTCTATGTTGTTATTATCCTTGAGATCTTAGTTTTGCAATTTCCAGTGCAATGATGGATTTGCATGCTTCATTGATTGAATCTACAGGTTGAGCAATGTTGTGGGCTATATTTTCCTACATGTTTGCTATGGGACAACTCGGAAGTGGACTGTCAATATCCATGAGGTTTGATTCTATGTTAGTACAGATCTGTTAGTTGGAATTCTCTCTAGTCACTTATGCATTGGCATGGTTGCTTCTTGATGTAAGGAAGGATGGCAATGAGTACCTGAATGGCTGACTATGGGGACCTGTAGTGATGTCATGAAGAGCTTGATACACATTTTAGTGTAAGATTTTTATATTGATGGTTTTGTCTGCTTGGTTTGGAGATCTTGGTGCTGCTTGGCATTGTTGTCAAATGGACATGTTGATTGGACCTGGAGGTTTTTTAGATCAACAAATGTTTGGTCATGATGCTTGGAAATCTCATGTGTCACGGTTTAGTGGGAGCTTTAGCAGTGACCGTGGATTCATCACTTGGTGATGAATGATCTTCTTTAGTGTTGTAGATGTTACTAGGAGGAATTCTTAGATCATGTTGTTGCAAAAGAGTTCTTTCGCATTTTCATGGACATTATTTGAGGATGTGCAACATCTTGGAACCATGGAGGATGTTTGGAGTCTTTGGTGAGGTGTTGGTGGTTCTTGATAGGTGATGTTGGTTTAGAGTTTTGGGATGATGCATTGCTCTTGAAACCATGGTATGTTTAGTTGGAGCATGGTATCTCCTAAGGGGGATGGTAAGATCATGATGTCATGATAAGTTCTTGGTTCAAATGTTTGGAGATTTGATAGTGGTCTAGAGATTCTCTATGTTTTTGGTGCATTGGTCATATGCTTGAGAACTGCATGATAGTGTAGTAATGCAGATTAGAGTTCAACATGGGATGATCGTTTGAAGGTGCTCATGGATACATGGAGAACAAGGTGAGGCTAGAATTATCTTAAGATGAGAAAGGTGTTGTTGATGGTTGCTCCTGATGAAGATTTCAACAGAAAGTTTGAGGATCCTACACCTCAATTGGAGGTGAGTTCAACAGAGACCAATGAGGAGATTTCTCTTGGATGAGTCATGGTGGCTTGTATATCTTGGAGGATCATTCTCTTTCCCCACTCTTGGTCTACTCAGTAGTGAAGCCTATTTGAGAGGTATTTTCCCATTGTATCTTTTAGATGTGTTTTTTGCTTTATTTCATGATATGGATCTTGAACTGCTATTTAATGGCTATGGAGGATTCATAGTGGAAGATGGATAACATGTTTGTCTCCTTGTGAATTTGAGTTGATAAGAACAATTAAGAGATGCTTTATGGGTGTGTTTTCCTAAGATGGAAAATGAAGTAGTTTGATCTTCTTTGAGAGTCTTACACCTATATGTTGAGTTTGATCTCTTGAGGTTGAACAAGTTTGGATGTTGTTATAACTTTTCCCTTGGGGTTGTGAAGGAGATATTACTTGACACAACTGGAATTTAGAGGTGTATGTAGGAGGATGCTACATGTTTATGATTTGCAGTTTTGTCTCTTTAGGCCAATTCTTCTTCCTATATGTTCAAACTCATATGACTTTAGGTGTGATATTTCTATGTGGAGCCATGATGATCACTAGTTTGTGGTCATGTGTTGTCACTTGGATGATGACATGGAGGTTCTTGTGTCTCTTTCTTTTGTCATATATGCAGAACATGGGAGAGCTATGGAAGACTGTTTAGAGAGATGTTTCTTGTAGCAGTTGGTTGCAGGTTTTGTAGATCTTTGTGGATGTTTCCTTTGTACTACATGGTTAAAATTTATATGTGTTATCATTGGTAGACTTGATATTCCTTTGATCTTTCAAATTTTCCATTACCCATGCAGTGGGAGTTTCTAGTTGTGCTTTGTCTTCTTTGACTAGTTGGCACATGGAGTTTTCTTTTACAATTGATGGGTTGGCTATGAAGATGGCATGAGTTAAATAATGAGGATACCTTGAAGGTATCTGAGATTGGATGGATAGCACGTGTTGTGGGTGTTATTTTTAGTCACGTGGGTTGATCAATTGGATGGGAGCAGTCAGTTTTATGGTTGTTCTAGCTGATGTTCTATCTTGTTTCTGGAGAATGGCTTCACGATTGTGTTATGGCTAGGGCTTTGAAGTTAGTGCTTCTGTACAAGCTATGAGAACAGTGGAGTGGTGGCAAGTAATCACTGTTGTAAGTTGGGCCTGGAGATGGTTTTCTCTCAGACTGGTGCATATACGCCATGGTTTGTTTCTTTCCTTTGGAGGACGGATGGAACAGTTTCTTGAGATGGTGGAAATTAGAAAATGTTGTTGCATATGTCTTGAGATAGGGACTTCAATCTATGATTGGTAGAAGCCAATAATTTCTTCATCAAGTGGGAGCATGTTTGGATTTATGTCTCAAATTATTGGCTTGTCATATTCCTTTGAAGTTCTCTTGTCGGCCTGACTTCCTCTTATCGGCGGGACTTGGTTCTTTGTTCCTTTGATACTCTTAAAACCTTCATGGTTTGGTGCTAATAGCCTTTTTCTATCCACATAAGTCTCTTATCGACGAGATAGGCTAGTGTTGAAGGGAGTTATCCTAAAGTCTCCTCGATGCCATGATAAGCTGTCTGAACAATGTTGGTGTGTCACAGGTTTTGTGAACTTCACAACCTTTGACTTGAGGTTCAAAAGTGTAGGTTTTGAGTGATAGAGCGATCCATTTATTTTCAAAAAGATATGGTTGCATCGGCATGAGGTTTTTGAATGTCTCTTAGAAATTCCAACGAAAGAGTTTCAGCGAGACATGGCATGATTGGCATGACTTCGAAAGATGACTCCTTGAAATTCTAGTAGAAGGTTGCAAGGAGCTTGTCAGAGTGACTTAACATTGTCATTAGGATGTTGGATCATGTCTTTTCGACATGCGAGTTGGGTATGGTGGAACCTTGTCATTGTGACCTTGTGCAATTACTAAGACATTGTGAGATGTCTCTTAGACATGTCGGTTGAAGACTTGTTTGTTCCTATCGATGAGACTTCAGGAGGTTGTTGTGAGTTGGTGAAAAGTCTCTTCAACATGCAGGTAGAAGTTAGGGACTTGGTGTTGGTGTGACTTCAAGGTGTCGCCATGACTTTGGTGAAAGTCTCTTCAATAAAAAGTGATACAGTGAGCTGCAAGACCTTGTCAATGTGGCATTGAGTGCTCGAGGAGAGATGGTCAAGTGTCTCTTAGACACTCCGATGAATGAATGGTTGGTGAACTAGATGCTTGTTGAGTTTGGTGTGAGATTATATGATGTTTCTTTGACACCCAGTAATTGAAGTCTTGGTGAGTCTGATGGAGCAGTGACTTGCATGGCAATAAAGACTTGTAGCTAGGAGACGAATTGATGACCCCATGATATGACGATGGATGACTCAGTGACCTATGTAGAATGTCTCAGTGGGACCTGATTGATGATTAGATGGAAAGCGGTGATTGGTTGCATGTCTATGACAGTTAAGCTACTCACGGTTGTTCATCTATTATGGTTAGGGTTTTATGGAACAATTAAGGGAAGAATGAGAATGTTGTTGTGAGTGATGCAAAGAATGTAAACCTAAGAATCCGAAGGGTTGGGCTGGCCAAGAGGCTAGTTGGGAGAGAGTGCACTAGTTAGAGGAGACGGATTTGCACTGTATGTTGTGTGAGGATTCTGAAAAGTTACAATTATTTTCTATATTCTCTAGATGGACAAGATGTGTAAACTCCTATAAAGGTTGTAAGCTTGAATTGTATTGTAACTCTTTTGTTGTTGAATAATACAATGGCTAGATCTTTTGGAGTGTGGGGTTTTTTACCCTAAAGGGTTTCCACACATAAATCTGTGTGTCCATTTATGTTTGTATTTCATGTTGGTTAACTCTACAAATTTGAATTTGTGCATAGTGTTGAATCTAGTTAATTTTGCATGTGCTTTTCTCATAAGGGTTAATGTTGGAAATCAATTATGCCTATTTCCACTTTATGACATAGTAGTTGTCTGGGGCAATTTGAAGGAATTAAAATCACTGAAGGCACTATTGTTCTTATATGTTTCTATTTGAGATGACATGATTTACCTTACATTAAGGGTTGAGGGTTTAGGGATAGGGATTATGGTTCAGGGTTGAGGGATTAGGGTTGAGGGTTAAGGATTTAAGGGTTGAGGGTTTAAGGGATTAGGGTTTAAGTGTTGAGGGTTTAAGGGATTAGGGATTAAGGGTTGAGGGATTAGGATTTAAGGGTATAGGGTTGAAGGTTGACGATTGAGGGTATAATGTATAGGGTAGAGGGTTTAAGGGTTGAGGGTTGAGGGATTATGAGTTTAAGGGTTGAGGGTTGATGGATTAAGGGTTTAAGGTATAGGGGTGAGGTTTTACTGCATAGGGTAGAGGGTTTAGAGTTTAAGGGTTGAGGGTTTAAGGGTTAAGGGTTGATGGTAAGGGTTTAAGGTATAGGGTCAAGGGATTAGGGTTGAGGGTTTAATGTATAGGGTAGAGGGTTTAGGGTTTAAGTCTTAGCCGGTTTAATAGTTTAGGGTTTAGGATTTAAGGGTTGATAGTTTAGGTGTTATAGGGTTGAGGATTTATGTATAGGGTAGAGGGTTTAAGGTATAGGTTGAGGTTGAAGGCTAAGGGGTTGGGGGTTTAGAATTAGAGTTTAAGGGTTAAGGAGTTTGAAAGAGTTAAGTTAAAAGGGTTGAATGTTTGGGGGTTGAGAATTAGGCTTTAAGGTATAGGTTGAGGGTATGGGGTTGAGGGGATTGGGTTGAGTGTTTAGGGATCCTAGATTATGGTTCATGGATTTGAGGGATTAGGGTTGAGGGGTTTGAGGGATTTAAGGATTAGGGTTGGGTTAGGGTTTAGGGTTGAGGGTTTAGGGATTAGGTTTAGGGTTAGGGTTTAAGGGATTAGGGATTAAGAGGTTGAGGTTTAAGGATTGATGGATTAGAGCTTTAAGAGTATGGGTTTGAGGTTGAGAGGTTGAGGTTGAGGGTATAATATATAGAATTTAGAGGATTTAATGGTTGAGGTTGGGGATTAAAGGGTTTAAGGGTTGAGTTGAAAGATTTAGAGTTTAAGGTATGGGGTCCGAGGGATTAGGGTTGGGGAGTTTTAATGTATGGGGTATAGAGGTTTAAGAGTTAGGGATTAAGGGTTGAGGGTTTAAGGGTTGACCGATTAGGATTTAAGGGTATAGGTTTGAGAGTATAATGTATAGGGTAGAGCATTTAGGATTTGAGGATTGAGGGTTTAAGGGTTTAAGGGTTGAGGGTTGATGGATTAAGGGTTTAAGGTATAGGGTCGATGGATTAGGGTTGAGGGTTATTTCTCTTTTATAATCTTTCCATAGACATGAATACAAAAATACAAACAAGGCTCTATTGAGCTTACTGGAAATAGATACATGAATGGTCCAAGTATCCTCCATCAAATCTTGGTCACTAACTAATGAGGAGAAGCATCACTCAAGCACTTTTTTTCCAACCATGCACTAATTGTAGTACCCCACACATCTACCAAACTGATAGATGACCCTATCGTTCAACGAAGAGATTGGTTTGCTAGTTCCTCATAATAGGATTGATCTTCCTCGAGCTTGGTGGTGTGCCCTAAACATTTCTAGATATGTCATACAATGGCTACAACCTACTCATATGATATTCCCTACCTAGTACGTAAATTTGGATCACAATGAACTGACAATGTAAACAGTGGCAACTTACACTACTTTGGCCAAAGTATTCATCACCCAAAATTATGGAGTGGACATCATAAAACTATACCCACCTTCCTAGCTCAATTTGTATTGACCATTCATAATCTATGCATAGCCTATCCCCTTACGCCATGGAGTAACCTTAACCCCAAGGATAAAATATAACCTCTATGTTATCTAAAACATATCTACTAAGTAAATCAAAGTAACTCTAAAACTCAACTAGGTTAAACATTACTCTATATAACTTCTATCTATAATATAGTATTTAATATCACTATATCCACCCATTCCTTAATATGAAATATGTACAAACACTTCAAGCAATATTGGACCTTACACTAAGTACATCAAAAATTCTTTCACTTTCACATAAGAATAGAATAACCTTTCCCTATTAAACAATTGAACTATTTTCCCAAACAAGACAAACAATGTCACACAATCTACACAAAAAGTATAAAAGAGTATAAATCAACATGCCTATTTTTGCAATGCTTCAATTGATTGAACTAGATTCCTAACACAACCTTCCCAAATTAGTAAGCAATTCCCAATTATCCTTCTTCTTGTTCACCAAAATCTCACTCTCAAAATCCTCTCACAACTTGCAAAATCTCTCTCAACTCAAAAAATCAAAAAATAACAACTCAGAAATTCATAGCATGAATGTAGATATGCATCTATATTGAGGTAGAGATCACCTCTATTTATACACAAGGGTGAGCAACTACATGCTAGAAATAGGGTATCAAAGATGGCACTTCTCAACTCAAAAGGTTCGACTCAACAAGATTAAGAAAAGGTGATAGGTAAGATTGTTGCACAGTAAACACATGCACAACCATAGTGAATGAGTTGCTTATTCAAGTGGATAACAAGAATGATAATAAAAAATGAAAGGTTATTGTATTCTACAGGTCGACTTACTCTGGCTAGCTTCACACTTGACCATTTCACATATTTCAAATTGCTTCATAATTTGGAATTCATATTGTAGTTTAGACTTCCATTTGGTTTACACTACTCACAAGTTGGTGTCACATTATGCATTTCACACCCTATTCTATTGGTCATTGTTTGCTAATGACCAAGTCAAAGCTTATGTGCATGAGTAATCTCTTTTTACTTTGCATTTGATTTAGTCTTTGGAAATTATCTTACATGTTGGTTGGCATTAGATACTATGTGCTTTACCCAATGCTGCCCATATTTCATAATACTCAATATTTTAAATGCTTTAAACATCACTTATGTTTATGCACTTCTTTAAGTGTTATTCTATTTATCGATATGCTACATGCAATACTTAGCATATGCTATGTTTAATATGCTATGCACTTGATAAATAATCCAGTGCTATAGAAATCATTATCATATATATATTTAATAATATATGTATAATGTATTATGTATACATGTATATATATATTATATATATATATATAACCTTACAAGTTTATAGAGTTTTATTATTCAATATACGAATACACATATGTATTCTCATATTCCATATATTAATGCATGCATATATATACATATATATACACATGTATATATGTAATGACGAAAAAAATGTATCTCCTTACATTTTCACTCTTATTTAGGCCCTCCCTATTAAATTGAGCCTAATGTTACCTTGATTTAGTGTTGTAAAGTGTTTAACACATTCACATTAAGTCTTGGGCCCTTGTAAACTAATGAACTTAATTATGCCTTATTTAGGGTGTTGTAAAGTGTACCTTTACACTTTCACGCTAATGTAGGGATTCATTAATAAATTGGGCTTCTTTATGCCTTATTTGGTCATATTTTGCATCCACAAGCTTTAATCAATGCATCTTTATGAGATTAATCCCAACATTTACCAATATCCAATCATAATTGATGTGTTTTTGGATTGTATGGCCTAGATTTAGTAATCTAGGACTCATATGCCACCTTGGGTATATGGGTCCCACCTAGGTTTTGGAGCCCCAATCTAGATTTTACATTAATCTAAGCATTTCTTGAAAAATGTGTCCCAAAGCTTAGCCTAATGAGATTCATACACCACTTCTAGCGTATTAGTCCTATGTGGATTAAACCTAAATTAAATTTAAATTCTTGGTAGTATTTTATTCTCCTAGATCTGATGTCGACTTGTAGTGTTGTAATTTCAAGAAATTTGGCATAAACAAGTATAAATACAAGGTTATTTCACTCAATTTTCACTAGCAAGTTTACAAGTGACCTAGCACCTTGAGTATTCATGCATTATAGTAAACTAGAGATTACAAGAGCATTCAAGAGCATTCAAGAGTTGATTATCAAGTGTTTTAGAGAATTATTCAAGTATCAAGCACCATGTCAAAGACATCATGCATCTATTGGCATATGGCTTCCAATGTTGTCATTGATGGAAATTGAAGTCATCTTCATGGTATGCAGATCTATATCTAGTTATATGGGCAGATAAAGTGTAATACTGTGTTAACGACATAATATTTGAAGAACAGGGTATCCGGTCAGTCAATCAATCTGTGTACTTCACCAGATTATTGTTTTATGTTGTGGACCCCTAGGATTTCTTGGTGAGCACGTATACTATCTTATTACTAAATTTTGTGGTGTTGCATTAGTGGTAGTACGAGCTTGAAGGTCTGGTAGGATGTTTTATGTCTATTTGTTTGTTGTAGCCAACTCAGTGAATGTGGTGCGATGTGGATGTATAAAGTGGAATTATATAAAATGTTTTTATGTTCAATCATTTAATTATGGGTCTTAGCTACAATCTAGCCGACGGTGTTAGATCCACATTGTAAATCCAATTGTAATTTTGGGCCGACAGTTAATAATATTTCCAAGTTTTACTAAGGTCGACCTATAGCGATCGCATTTCTAGTTGTGGATATTTAAGAGATTCAATATATCATTTGATTATGTGAAGAGAATAGTGTGTTCCAATCATCAGGAAGAGTGATTAGGCCATTATGTACAGTTTCACTTGTGCATTAATATTTCTATAGTACGACTTGTGCAGAGTTGAGCTGAATTGTTGAATCTGTCTGAAGGATAGCAGATAGTCATCAGAGCTAAATTGAAACTGTAATCAAGCATTGTGGATGCTATTTCATCAGTTCCCCTCTTTTGGATTTACTCCAAATCTTTGTAGGGTAGTGAGACCATCCATTTTGAGTAGTGAGCTCTAGGGAGTGAGCTTGAATGCAAGTGCATTCCCATTTTGTACTTCTTATTTTGGGTATACTCATATTATATTGTGGATTGGCCATCCACTGTGGTTTTTCCCCTAATAGGGCTTCCACATAAAAAAATTGGTGTTATGGTGTTGAGATTATTTTCTTTCTCTTGATGCATGTTTCTTTTATTGAATGGATTGAATTCAAAATAATAAAGTTGAATTTTGCTCAACAACGATTCACCCCTCTGATGTTGCTTGTTTAACAGGGTGTGTTAGAGCTAGTTCCACAGAAGAAGTCTTACAACTTAGGGAATCTTGGAAGGTTTTCAATGGATACAAGCAGTCTTCAACACAACTTATGCTGGCCCTAGATGATCTTAGTAGAGAGATAGAATTGAGGCAAGGGAACTACAAGAAAATGCGCAGAAAATCACGAGAAAAGTTCATCCAGGTCACTAAAGAAAAAATCCAATGAATCAAGAGAAAAGAAAGGAACTATGTGGGTCAGCTCAAACAAAGAACAAAGGTGTAGAAGGGATGAATAGCAGATCACAGCTCTGAAGGAGAAAACAAAAGAATGTGAAATTTTTTCCAAAGAAAATGATGCTTTGAAGTGAGAGATGGAATCCACCATGATGAGAATGACCAAGGAGCTTGAGGACAGAAAGAAGAATGAAGAAAAGCTTGCATAGTCCTTGAAAGAAAAGTCTAAACAATGTAGCTGACTAGAAAATGAATTGGAGCAATCCAAGAATAATGAAGAAATGCTTGAAAAGCAGCTTGATGACCTTAGAGATGAACTTGCTATAGAAAATGAGTATAAGGAGAAATTCAGAGCAAGCTGAGCCAAACTTGATGAACTAATCAAAGGACAAAGGACTGATGATGATAGATGAGGTCTTGGATATGAAGAATGAGAAAGTTTCGGATCTGGACAAAAGAACTCTAGACAGAGAAATTCTGAACAAGGAATATTTAGACAAGGAAGTCAGATGAAAGGAACCATAAGAGATCCAGTAAGGAAACCAAATGCTCAAAGATTTAATGGCTATTGTTATGTTTGTAAAAATGTTTGTAAAAAATTTGGTCATATGGCTTCTCAGTGTAGAAGTAGGGTGAAATCAAGTAGACCATCATTTTCAAGTCAGTGTTTGAATTAATATAAGTATGGTCATAAGTCAAGTGAATGCAAAATTGTGATGAACAAATTTCGTAAAGATGTTAGATGCTATGCATGCAATAGATTTGGACATATTTCTACCCAATGCAAATCAAGACAAATTCAATGGAACAATTGGTCTGGATAGAGAAATGTTGTGTGCTACAATTGCAACAAATTTGGCCACATCGCTAGATTCTGTTGGAATTGAAGAGGTTCGATAAAACAAAACATGCAACAGGATGTTAAAGGGAAGGGAAAAGTTACTACTGATGTGATAAAAAAGAAGATGAAGAAAAAATGGGTGAAGAAGAATCCCTCTATAGAAGCAAACGGACCTGCACCAAAAGCAACTTTTGGTAATTCCTCAGGGAATTAATTTTAGGTCTCTGGCATAGGGGGAGCTATCAAGAAAAACTCTCGAACACCCCTCTTGCAGTTGAATGATACTAGAATCTGGATATATCTAGTAGGAGAGTTGGTACTTTTCTGATATTGTTCAACTAGTTAGAAGCATTAGTGAAGCATATTGGCGATCTGCATAAGAGTCATCTATCTTGGTGCCTGAAAGGAAGAAAACCGGATGAGTTAGAGCAAGAGCATTTATTGAAAAATAAAAGAGTTAGGTATGTGGACAATAAAAGGAATGGCTTCAACCCTCATTTTTCATATTGCATTTGGAGAAAATCATTTTGGAGAGCTCTGAGGCGATCATTGCGAATTTGTGGAGAGATTCAAGCATAAAGGAGAATCTGCGATTAAATTTTTTCTTCGTCCCCGAAAGCTATTTATTGAAAACCTATAAATTTGTGTGGTTGCAATCATGTCTAATCCTCTGGTAGTCGAAGTTAAGGATAGGCCACGTCCAAAGTTCAAATGGCATCCGTATAAGTCCGTAGATATAGAACCCTTAGGTTCATTTTCATCAGTGTCATACGAAGTCCTACATATTGAGGATATTAGGGCTTATGTGCACGCAAACATTGAAGATTTGGGAACCTCACATTTGCTAGATTTGTACACTCATCATATAACTCACGAAGATCTTACTGTGAAACCAAAATTCAAAACCCTAGAAGATAAGAAATTTGTGCAATTTGTGAAATTCCCCATATTCGAAGAAGATGAATGGGTTCGATATTTGTTGAGTCATGTCCATGATGAATTCATGTGGTTGGATGTGCCATTCAAAATCACGAAAGAAGTTATATGTGCAGTTATAGGACTAAATTCCACCAGAAAGCTTCTAGTTTTGAAGGATGTAAAGAATGATAAGGTTACTAAAGTGACATGCTCGAAATGGGATAGAAGGGCAATGACGATAGATGATATTGCCGTAGTGGATGTAAAATTTGCATCAATGATTATCGGCTATAATATTTATCACTCAAGCCGGGAGAATTCTATATTTGGCACAACTATTTATGTAGCATATGAAATGGTCAAATAGAATGTAGACTATGATTTATGTGAACTGCTCAGAAGCCAATTAATGGAGAATTTGGAAAAAATCAAGAAGGATAAGAAGAATACATTCAAGTATGGTAACTTGTTGATATGTTTATTTTTCTACTTCTCGGGTGAAGTACCGGGAGCTGGTAAAGTTCAATGGCATAATGATATGCTAGTAGTTGTTTAGATATGGAATATGATATGTGGATTGCGTGATCGACATACTCGAAATACAATCCTGTGGGGATACTTCAAAACTTTTCAGAATTTAATGCATGTTAGAGAAAGAATTCCTACAACAATTGTGGAGTAATACAAAGACTCTATTTGCTTCATGGTAGACATTGACCAGTGCCATATGGAAGTTGTTGATCCTTGAACAGTTTGGATCATGCCTATGGGTTATGAAGTAGATGAGAACATTCTGAGGATGTATGCAGAACACCTGCTAAAATCACCACTGGATCAAGGTGAAGAAAGGTTATGTACTTATGCAGACAAAGGCTTACAAGTTCACTCAGAACTGAAAAATCCCATGATATCTAGAAGGGTAAGAAAAGAGACAGAATCTCTTGCAGAGAGTTTTTGCATCCTTGTGCATCAACTAAGAGAAGTGAGGAGACAAAGAGAAGAAGTTGAAGCAGCTAAGGAGAAAGAAAAGGAAAAATCAGTCAATCTGGTAACATCTCATGCTCACACTAGAAGCTCCTCTGCAACTTAGTCAAATCAAGCCGAGGCTTCCAGAAAAAGACAAAAGAATATGTAAGAATTGGCTATGAAGGTAGCCACGAGATCCTAGGGCTAATAAGCACAAATGAGAGAGAAAATAATATGACAAGAATAAGCTGTATTCAATGTCCCAATAATATGATATGCAATACAATGCTCAATACAATGCATAGGAAACCCCTTGGATATATAGCCAAGGTGAGAACATAGGAGGGCATAAGATTATGACAAGTGTCATAATCTTATGACATGTGACAACAATGAAGAGTTATCACTCCATCTAAAGTGGAAAAAGATAGTGTGATAATCTCCACAAAAGGTGGATCTCCCACAAAAGGTGGAAAGATGATCACATGATGTGTCCACAAAAGGTGGAAGTGATGAGGTATGAGATGTCAACTCCACCAAAGGTGGAAAATCTCCAACAACCTCCTATGTGGTCCCTAAGTAAACTTAACTAAGGTGTAATTATGACCTAGGACAAGGTACAAAATATTTAATTACACCAACACCCCCCCTTAAGTGCAACTTAGGGAGTAGTGCACAAATGAAAACAATGCAAGATGGGTCCCGGCTACTAGGCCATGTTAGGTACCCATGTACACACAATGAAATCTCTCACAAGTGGAGTAAAGATAGAAAAACCCAGTGGGAAAAAACTACCCCCCAAAAGAGAGATGAAATACAAAAGACTATGAACATAGCATGAGAAGGATAAAACCCCATGTGAGGAAAAGGTCCCCCCCATACAAGAGAAGAAGAAGAGAGACAAAGTATCCCCCCTTCAATGTACAATGATCACCAATGGAAGATGCTCGAGAAGGAATGAAGAAACTACTCCAAAACTGTCGAACAACGTTCCTCCCCTTGGGAAGAAACAATACCAAAGGTGGATGAATGAAGTCTCCCCAATCAACAAGTGAAGAAGGAAGAACCCTCAAGATGTAAGAAGTCTCTGAAATCTGCTCAAGTGTCCCTGTGTTGATGCCGAAAGATGCCTTTCCCAAACCATGTGAAGCTGCAATGTAGTCACCTCCTAGAATCTGTGAGAAACCCTTTGCAACAACACTCTGATCTGCTGAAAAAGACAACTCAGGATCTAGCAAGGATGAAGATAGAACATATTCCAAAGACAATGTCTCCTCAAAAGAGAAAGTGGCCTCCTCCAACTGCTGTAAAGATGCATCCACAATCACATCAACCTCGAAAGACTGATCATGTAGAGGAGGGTCAGAGTGTTCCTTCACAACAACTAAAGAAAAATCACCTTCATCAAAGAGAAGATGTAAGTAATCAAGTGTGTCTCCCAAGTCTGCAATGTAGGACTCCACAAACAAACTGCTAATGTCTGTCAAGTAGTCATCCCATGAAGCTGTTGTTGGAAGACAAGGTATGCACTGTTGCACTGAATCACAAGGTACTGAAACTGTCAGAACACAAGTATCATTAGGTACATCAGTCAATATAGGAGATGGAGTATCAACAATAGGTTCAAGAACCTCAGGAGTAGAGAGCACTCCAAGATTCAAGTAACCATACTCAATCTCCTCAAGTGTGTCCACACTAGGGTGAACTGAATCATCAATAGGAGCAAAGTATGAGAAGGTGTAGAACCGAGAACGATCATCAACCTCCCCAATTGCAACAAGAGCCCTGCTATGCAAATCCCAAACAATGACAGAATCTGGTGTGAACTCTACAGTCTTTCCTGTACCACTATGTGTAATCTGATAGATGGAAAGAATGTTCCTTGACAAAGTAGGCACACATAGAACACCATTGAATGCTCCACCTTCAACATCAATAGAACCCTTCCCACAAACTTCCAAAGAAGTGTTGTTGGCCATCAAAATGGGTGGTGATGAACAAGAATCAAATGAAGAGTACATATCCTTGCACAAAGTCATATGATGCGAAGCACCTGAATCAAGGATCCACTGATCTAAATTGGAATCTGCAACTGCAAGAAATGCTTTCCCCTTATGTTTATCATATTGAGATGATGTAGAAGAAGGAGATGAGCTAGATGTTGTTGCCATGAGAGTTGTTCCTTTTCCCTTAGAAGAAGTGGAAGGAGATGAGTCCTCTTGATATGCAGTTGGCAAGTTGATGTTATTCTTCTTAAGGATGTGTTTCAACTCATCAATTTGCTTAACATGACAACGATGCTCATCATGACCAATCCTTTTGCAATATGCACATGTTGGTTGCTCCCTCTTGTTTGAATTATTGTACTTCTTTGAAGAAGATGAAGTTGAGCTTTGTTGTGGAGGAGTGGATTGTTTGTTCTCTCCTTGTGGCTTTGGTGAAGATTGCTTTTGGTCCTTCCCTTTGCCTTGCTTATTGTTTCCATGATTGACCACCAATGCTTTTGAAGTTGAAGACTTGAGAATACCCATTTTCATCAACTTATTTTGCTCAAGAATCAAAAGATCTGTGAGAGCCTCAAAAGATGGTGTTTTGAAGTTACTTATTGTCAATCTTTGAGTTTGAAAACTTGAAACAAGGCTGCATACTCAACTGGAAGTTTATCTAACAAGTTGAAGACCAATTGATCATCCTCTTTTTCAATACCACAATCTTTTAGTTGTACTCTTAGTTCAGTTGCCTTAGTGACATAATCCTGAATTGTATCAAAATCTTTGGGATCGAGGCTTAAGAGATCATGTTCAAGTTTGTATCCCTTAACCTTATCAACCTTACCATACAAAGCAGCAAGTTTATCCCAAGCTTCCTTAGCTGTAGTACATTTATCAACATGGAAAATGAGATCATCTGAAATGAACTTTCTTAATGTACCCAATGCCATAGAAGTTTTAGTGAGCCAATCCATATATGTTGTTGGATCTGCTTTAGGATCTGAAGGTGCAGTTATGGTTCCATCAATGTAGTAAATTAAACCTTTTTCCATTAGTTTACTCCATGCACGTACTTTCCAAGTACCATAATTATGTGCAGTTAAGAGTGGAACTTTAGATGAACCCATGATGGAATACAAGAGCACAAGAGAGAAAATAGGCACAATCACACAAGATACACCCCCCCAAATTCACTCAATCAAAGTACCCCCCCACAAATAGATGATTTTGGCACTTTATAATGTAGTGCGTGTATAATAGGCCACTTGCAACTTGGCTAAGTGGGCTTATGATTTCTGATTTACAACTTGAAAATAAAGAGGCTGATAATAGACTAGAACAATAAAGCAAAGACCTAAATCCAGATCTATGCAATACAAGTGCCAAATAGGCCAAAAAAGACCATATGCTGAAAGTACAAAATCCACTCAAGATCGCTTCAAACTGATTGCAGATTCAAGAAGTAGACAAAAAATCATGCACTTTAAAAAAAAATGGCACCTGAAAAGGAGTACGTATGAGCCTGAACGAAGCCTCTAAAGTTGCAGAAATGGTGACAAGACAGGTACAGTCATGAGAAACTAAAAATTATGGAAATTCTGTCAACAATAATCAGAAACCGAGTACACCACTGCAAAGTACACGAAAAATTAGCCCAAATCAAAAAAAAATTCTCGAAAAAAGGAGCAAAAATGAGCAAGATATGAGCCTCCGAACTTGGACTGCAAATTCAAAAAGCCCATTGGTGAGGGGGGCCAAATTTTTCAAAAAATGATGACGTCACCCTGCGCAATGCTGACGGCATCAATCCCGATCTTAAATTTGACGGTCATTTGGCTGTCGAAAGTCTGCATTGGCTTAAAATTGACGGCTTGATGCCCGTCACTATCGCAGTAAGTGGTTCGCCGGAATATTCTTTTGACTGAATGGAATATGCCCTTTTTTGCCGGAATCTTAGACGGGAAACAGACGCCGGATTTCTTAAAATCGCTGCCGATTTTTTTGTCGGAATTTTCGCAGGAAATATGGAGCCTTCGCCGCCGGTGGTTGGAGAGGGGCCCGCCGGGGGCACTGGTCGCCGGAGAATTTCTGAAGCCGACGCCGGAAATTCTGATTGCCGGAATTGAAGCCGGCCACCGGAGAATGGGTCGGAAGCCACGTGGCGAATTGGAGGTGGGCGGCGGGTACACTGCGGTACGCTGGTGCAGTCTGCGGACTGCGCAGTAATACCAACCTTTAATAAAATTTTGATTTTTTTTTTTTTGAATTTTGAAATAACAATACAGAATTTTTTACAATTTTTGATTTATAAAAATCAGGCAATAATTTTTTTGATTTTCTGATTTAAAAAAAATCAGAAAATATAATACAAAAAAATAAGAAACCCCAATATAATTTTTAAACAGGGTATGAATTTTTGCTAAAAAATTTCAAAAATATTCTAATAATTAATTTTTTGTAGAATATAGAAAAATTTTGAAATTTTCTGACAAAATATATTTTTTCAGAACTATTGAAAAATTCAAAAATTGAAAAATACCCAAATTGGAGAATTTTTCAGATCTGGAGCTCCCGATGTCCGATTTGGATGAAACGAAAGGCGATCTCAACTGGAAACAGCCTCCTGAACGCAATGGTGGACTTAGATTTTGCGTAGGATGCTCCAAAATGCTGCAGCAACATAGATCTCTCCAAAATGGCGATCCAAAGACGCTCCAATGGCTCTGATACCATGTAAGAATTGGCTATGAAGGTAGCCACCCAAGATCTAGAGGCCTAATAGAAAGCACAAAAGAGAGAGAAAATAATATGACAAGAATAAACTGTATTCAATGTCAATAATATGATATGCAATACAATACTCAATACAATGCATAGGAGACCCCTTGGATATATAGCCAAGGTGAGAACATAGGAGGGCATAAGATTATGACAAGTGTCATAATCTTATGACATGTGACAACAATTAAGAGTTATCACTCCATCTAAAGTGGAAAAGGATAATGTGATAATCTCCACAAAAGGTGGATCACCCACAAAAGGTGGATCACACACAAAAGGTGGAAAGATGATCACATGATGTGTCCACAAAAGGTGGAAGTGATGAGGTATGAGATGTCAACTCCACCAAAGGTGGAAAATCTCCAACAACCTCCTATGTGGTCCCTAAGTAAACTTAAGTAAGGTGTAATTATGACCTAGGACAAGGTACAAAATATTTAATTACACCAGCAGGAATAAAAGCACAAGAGCTTACAAAACTATGTTTGTAGATGAAGAGGAAGAAACTAATTTAGAAGTAGTAAGGGAGATAAAGGCTACCGGTACTCATGCTGCCAAATTGAATAAGAGAAAATCTTCTGGGAAAGGAGATGAAGCAAAGAAAAATTCCAAAGTTGACAAACCCAGTATGTCTATTGAGGAAGTTGAGAATCACGGTAGTGAAGATGGAAATCTCAAGCCACTCTATGATTGGTATGAGTTTTTGATGAATCCGAAAAGAAAATTCTTGAAGAAGCAACAATAAAGCATATGATTTTTTTCAATAAATTTCTTGTGGAAATCATGTTTGGCTTGCCTACAAGTTTGTATAATGCTTTAGAATCTAGGAGGTCAAGTGCCTTATCAGAAGAAGAAAATCTAAGGAAGAGAGTCCAAGCAGATTTTTGCTCAGAAATGACAATTGAAGAAATGGATCTATTCCTTGAAAATACTAAAAAGGCCATTTAGGAGCAAAAAAAGAATAAATAAGCTCATGTTTGGTGAAATTGACACTGTTGTCAATGAAACTAAGGAAATTATGGAAGAAATTTTATCAAAGGAAAAGATTAACATTGAGGAAGTAAATGTTTAAAGAAATGAAGAAGTGAATGTGGAGTTAAATGAATTAGGAGAAGAGAATGTGAATGAAGAAAACATGAATTTGTTTGATCCTCCAGAGTTCAAGGATATTCCAACTTCTCCTAATGTGAAAGATGCAGAGACACTTGTTGTAACTAAGGTCCCTGTTGAAATGCTAGTCAAGGAAAAGGAGGTGCATACTATACAACCTAAAATGCCTAAAGTCAATCCTAAAATAAAATACAAGGTTGAAAAGAAAAAGGAGCAAGAAATTAGAGTAGAGGAAGTGAAGGAACATTTATTGGAGCAACAGGAAGAGTTAGATCTTGAGCTAGATGAAAGATCAATAAACCTATCTACTCTATCTCCAATTTAGATGATGAAGGTCACTAAAATTGCTCAAGCCAAAGCCAGTGAAAAGATACTGAAATATCACATAGAGGACAGTGAACTGTTAAAGCTTGCATCTAGAATCTTACAGAAAATAATTCCTACTTATGCTATGGAATTATCCGGTTCCTCCTCTGGTGAGTTAAAGAAGCTAATAAGTTTTGTAGATTCTCATTTTGAATCCTTTGAGAAATCAACTTTGGTTAAAGTGAGGAAGGAGTTCTAGGAGAAGAGAGTTGGTATTCTAAAAGAATTGATTGCCAAAGACAAAGCTCTGTTGAGTACTTGCATAAATAATATTCAAGGTGTTATGTCTGAAGGAGGAAAAGTATACAAATCTTGCCTAGTATTGTCAAAATTTACTAAAGAAAATGAAAAGAAGATGAAGGACATTGAACAATAGTTCATCAATATTTCAAACACATTTGACCCTTTAGTTGAAAGTGTTTGTAATCAAGAAAATTAGGTAATGTCTATGCTAAACCAAATAAAGAGTCTGAAATTTGCAAATGAAAGGATCATTGGCAGAGTATGTGAACTCACGGGATTGATAAGTCCAAAGATTGAGATGATGGTAAATGTTTTGAAAGAAGCTAAAGATGCTATGATCGCTCCTGATCCAATAAGTCTCGAAGCAGCAAAAAACCTTGCCATATCTGCTCTGTGGTCATATAACCATTTTGGAGAGTTTGAAAAGTATTTGGGACTCAAACTTAAGTGGGTTGAAGAATCTCTTTGCAAAAATCTTCAAAATTTTGTTAGTCTCAACAGTTTTTGCAATTTTGGTTTCCCCAATTTTGTCATTGATGTCAAAGGGGGAGAGAGTGCAACGAAAAATGTCTTAACATTCTTAGGGGGAGCAATATTCTAAATTTTGGCAGTTTCAACACTTATTCATTTTTCTCTAAGTGTTGCCATCAATGCCAAAGGGGGAGATTGTTGGCATATGGATTCCAATGTTGTCACTAATGGCAACTAAAGTCATCTTCATGGTCCACAAATTTTTATCTAGTTATACTGATAGATAAAGTGCTATACTGTGTGTTACCAGTAGAATATCTAAAGAATAGGGTATCTGGTTAGTTAGTCAATCTAGATCTACTTCACCAGATTATCATTTTGTGTTGTGGATCCCTGGGATTGCTTGGTGAGCACATGTACTATCTTATTATTGAATTTTGTGGTGCTAGATTAGTGGCAGTACGAGCTTGAAGGTCTGGTAGGATGTTTTATGTCTATTTGTTCGTTGTAGCCGACTCAATGAATGAGGCATGTTGTGGATGTGTAAAGTGGAATTATTTTTAAAAAAATTATGTTCAAAAATTTAATTATGGGTCTTAGCTACAATCTATTCGATGGTGTTAGATCCACATTGTAAATCCAATTGTAATTTTGGGCTAACAGTTAATAATATTTTTAAGTTTTTCTAAGGCCGGCCTATAGCGATCATATTTCTAGTTGTGGATATATAAGAGATTCGATATATCATCTGTTTGTGTGAGAATAGTGTGGTGATGTGTTCCAATCATCAGGAAGAACAATTAGGTGATTATACATAGTTTCACTTGTGCATTAATATTTCTACAGTGCGAGTTGTGTAGAGAAGAGATGAATTGTTGAATCTATCTGAAGGATAAAAAATTATCATTAGAGCTAAATAAAAACTATAATCAGGAATTGTGGATGCTATTTCATCAATTCACCTCTTTTGGATTTACTCCAAATCTTTGTAGGGCAGTGAGCCCATCCATTTTGAGCAGTGAACCTAAATGTAAGTGCATTCCCATTTGTACTTCTTATTTTGGGTATACTCATATTATATTGTGGATTGGCCATCCACCGTGGTTTTCCCCCTAACAGGGTTTCCACATAAAAATTATAGTTTTATGGTGTTGAGATTATTTTCTTTCTAATGATGCATGTTTATTTTATTGAATAGTTAAGTTAAATTGCAAAATAATAAAGTCGATTTTTTTCTCAACACTAATTCACCCACCTCTTAGTGTTGCTTGTTTCCAACACAACAAACACCTCCAACAATTCCTCATCATGCTCTAGGTACTAAATAAAATTTAATGGGGTAAATTGAAAATAACAAAAAACAAATTGAGGAGTTAATTGCAAGGTTGAGAGATCCTACAAACACAACCTCACATAGAACCATGCTTACTCAATCACTTGAATCCATAATATCACATGTAGATTCAATTAGCAAGAAAATAACTAGTTGGTCAGACAAGAGACAAGAGTTTAGATAATTTTATGCAAAAAAATTATCATATAAACAAGTTAAAGATGTAAAATTATAAAATTTGACTTGTGTGCACTATTCATGAACCTTAAAACAAATCAACCTTTAAACATTCTTCAAGCAAGAGGTTCCTCAACCTTGAACATTATCCCTCAATTGTAAACCCTCAACCCTCAACCCTCAACCCTATACCTTAAACTCTAAACTCTACAACCTCAACCCTCATCCCTATACCCTATATGCTCAATACTATACTTAAACCCTAAACCATACACTATCAACCCTTCACCCTATGCCTTATACCCTTAATCCATCTACCCTATACCCTATACCAAATATCCTAAACCATAATCCCTTGCCTTAAACCCTAAAACCTACACCCTAAACCCCCATCCTTATACGCTATACTGTCAACCTTATAGCCTAAACCTTAAACATTTCCCTCAGCCCTATACTTAAAACCTAAACCATACAATCTCAACCTTTAAACCTATGCCTTATTCCCTCAATCCATATCCTAAACCCTAAAACCAATATCTTAAACTGCAATCCCTATACCTAACACACTTAATCTTATACACTCGATGAGATAAACATTATCTCTCAATTGTAAAAACTCAACCCTATGCCAAGTCACGGAATCCTCAGCCCTCAACCTATGTCTCAAACTCGCTTTAACTATCGTCCTATTACCTATACCCTATGCCCTATGCTCTCGGCCTTGTACCCTAGGCCGGACGTTGTCCCTCGTTCGCCGGTAAACCCTGGTGACGCTACATCTCAGGCCGCCAGCCTAAGATTTATGCCCTCAGCCCATGCCCTAAAGATCTGTGCCGATATTGCCCAGCCTGGATGGCCCAAACATGCCTGGCGTAGCCCAGGCCCTGGGACGTTGATCGTGTTCCTCGACTGGCCGGACGTTTCGTTTCGATGTTTGGCGTGCAGCCACGTTCATGCATAGATACCAGGCGTACGTTCCGCGCATCCTGGGGCAGCGCGGCCAGTTCAATTGCACGCACGCACGTACGTATGTGCAAGGCGTACATTGCGCATGTATGCGGACGTGCATAAGGCAATGCATTTGTCTGGAGTAATACGTAGAAGTGAGCCATAATGCGAGCACGTTAGAATGTACTCATGTTATGTGAAGTACAAACATGCTTACACAAAACACACATTTATACAAACACATGCAAAAACATAAAGCAAGGCATAACATGAGCGCTCACATTATGCCTTGCTTTGGGAATCCCCAAGAATTTGTCTTGGATTTGCTTTGGCTTTACAACCCAAAGGCTTGGAGTGCTTTTCCAATGTCCAAAAAAAGTGTTTTGGCATATTTTACAAAATTTCACATAATATCATTCATGCTAATTGTCAAGATTGCATGTGTTTCAAGGTTGAGTAAATTAAACACTTGGGTAATGCTAAGTTCTCTCTTATCTATTTAACCATGCGATTTTTTTCAAATTTTTAGTATGTTAAGGCTTTCATCTTTAATTTATTTTGTTTGTGTGTCCATTTTTTGTCAACAACCAATATTTGGTATTTTTTACTTTATTTTTTAACTGTTCATTAAAATTTCAAACAAAATACATTTTTATAAACTAGACTCCATTCTCTGCACATTCAAAAAATATTTATTTTTGATTAATTTTAAAAATTAATAGGGGCAACAAGACTAAATTTCTATTTTTTAGGATGTGTCCACTTTCAAAATTACTAAAAAATCATATATTCATTAAAAATTTATCAAAAAAATCAGGCATAAACTACATACTGTTAACTAATTTCTCATTGAAGTGACTAAAGTACTAAAAAAAGTTAACCTTTTGAGGGAGCCACAACCGACGCTATGCTATGTTTTTTTTGACAAAAACAACACCAATTTTTGTGGCTTCCTTTTTTGAGCCTGTTAATCTTTACCATTTAAAAAAAAAAATAGTAGTTTAAAAAGTAGACTCAGAGCACTACAACCCTTGTTTTCTTTCCATCTTAAAATTTTGAGTGTAGCTATCCTCAATTTCTCATCCAAGATCAATATTCCCTAATTTTAGAAGAAAGTGGCCACTTAAGACCCCTTTTTGGTCCCTAATCTTTGTGCACTTACCCAATTATGACAACACAATATTTTTTCAATAAAAAATTTATGTTATGTCCTATGGATCAAATTAGCGATGCTCAACAATATCAAACACTTAATAGAATTAGAATTCCAAAACAAAAATAGATCTAGATAGAGGACGCTGATAGAGCTATGCATAGAAAATTTCACCCTAAATTAGCTAGTCTAGGGTGCAAGGATGCCCTATACTACATAGGTAATTTTGGAAAACTTAAAATCTAAGTCATTGACAGTATCTAAGGGTCTCGTGTTTAAGAGATCGAGGTCTAAAAGTGAAAAAATTTGTGATGTACCAAGACCTAATTTTGCTATATGAATCACATACATGGATGCAATTTTTGATGTTTTTAGAGCAATTGAATATATTCAAATTTAATAATTTTTAGAAATTGAATACTATAATTGATGTTGATGTAATTAATTATTTAATTACACTTCATAAGTTTACTTAGGTAATATTTTAATTCCTAGGTTATAGTTGTCATCCTTATCTTGTTGAGCTATCTCATTGCTCAAGATAAGATTAGGGTTGTGCATGCTTGCTTTTATAAGCAAGCCTCATCTCATGTAATTATGAATTCTTGAATAATATTATTTGCACATCTTCATGCAAAGCTCTTTCTTTTTTTTTGTTTATCTCTTTTGTGGAAGGCTTTTTTTGTTTGCATGTCTGATCTTGGTTTCTAACATGGTATCAGAGCCTTGATATGTAGCCCCTTCTTAGATTTTTGGAGAATTTTAGTGCAGAGCACGTTCGGGGTTCCTCGAGGGATTTGACCTTGAGCATTTTTTTGGTGCATTCTGGAGCAAAACGAACACCACCATCACAATTCATAGTGCCCCCAAAACCTAAAAAGATCACACATCACGTTTTGCTCAAATGGAAGCGGTTGTAAGGTGGACGGGGACATAGATCCCATTTAGATCCCGAGTGCACCTCATGTTACTTGCTCTACCGAAGATTTCGAGGATGTTTTGGTTTTTTAATATTTTTCCAAATTGATAAAAATCGGGGTTTTCATATTTTCTTACCCAATAAAGATGTTGGACAGAACAGACATCGGACTTTGTTTGTCAAAAAAAAAAAAAAATTCAAAAAAAACCTTTGAAAAGGCCTTTGTATAGGCCTACGTAGGTCTATGTAGGTTGTACAAGTTGTGGGCCTCTCACTCCTCCACTTACAGAGCTTGGTGGTCCTCCACCTTATCATCAGCAACACCCTGCAAAAAATCGGTTGGCTCCTTCAATAACTGGCAGCACCTTGCAGAAAACTAGTTGGCTCCTTCTAAACCCAACGGCCCATTCATCACTGGCAAGCTCCACATAGTACTGGTGGACTAAAAATAAATCCATCCTCCATTAAATCTGCCAGTGCATGCACCAAATCTTGGTGACCAACAAAGGAATTGGTGGCAGAAAACTTAGATCAGAGAGGAATATTCCTTGAAAAGTAATCTTCTCAAAATATTCTATATGACGACCGTCAAATTTTTGTAGGGGGGCATTTTTTTTCGGTGATGGCCAGATGGCTACCAAATTTAAGCTCATGAAGTGTTGATGTCAGCAGCTGTACAACCCTCTTTTCCCCCTCCTAGCCCTAATTTTCCTTCAAAGAGCCATTTTTTTCTTTTTGGCATAACTTGGGCATATGATATCAAAATCAAGAAAACAAGATATTACTAAAAATTTGGTTCTGAGCACTATCCTGTGGTGTAGTTTATTTTTTATTATTTTTCTATTTAGCTACATTTATTGTTGTTTGAAGTTGGATGTTCATTTATGGCCTCCGAGCTCATAACTTTTTGCCACGATCTTCAATTTTTGCCATCTTTGCGGTGTTGGAAAGGTATTGAGGAGCTCTATGTTGTTGTCCATACACTTTTCTCTATATCTATCCTAGGTTTATCATTATACCATATTTTTCCCAATGGGTGTTTTGGAGATTACTTGGATGTTTTGGCAGTTAGAAGGGTGAAACTTGAATCTTTGCACTTCAATTCGGTATCACATCATTTTATCTTCTGTTTATGCATGTTTGTCATTGTCTCCTTTTGCAATCATTAGGTACTATTGTAATAAATGAACTAATATAAAGTTCCATCAAGGGGGTTTCTTGCATAATAATCTTATTAGAGTGTAGTTGCACTTTGATCTCCATCTTGATTTTGATGACAACTCACATGGGTTGTATTTGGTTTCTGTAGTTTCTTTTGGCCACATCTTTCTTATAGTTTGACACATATTAGATTCACATCAGTTCACACTTAAGATTGGGAGACTATGGTTATTGATCTGCATTGGTTCAGATCCATCTTAGTTTGAGGGCCATGTTTTTATGGTTAATGTTCTGGAATCTTTATGGTACTTTTTCCCATGGAAGATTTTTAGTCTTAGTTTGGCATTG
>VDFB02295058.1:0-45286 GCA_007258455.2 Sequoia sempervirens
AGTTGGCAAGGTACGGCCAGGATCATTTCCCATGATCTCGAATCTCTAAACCTGCACACATAGCAAGGTTAGCATTAAATATAGAGCCATTTTTAGGCCGATGACAATTTGATCCTCATGGATGAATGACTTAAGCCTAAGTCACATGGGAAAATAATAGAGCCCGACTTTAGGAAAATATCAAAATTGACGACCAACTGGGCAATCGGCACTCCAAACCAAAGGGGTCGGTGGATGGATGCATACGATGGCTCAAGTGGTGACTTAGAGAATAGAAAACCAACAAGGAAACTCAATGTGAAAATAGAAGGACCGAGGGTTTTTAGAGACAAAATCCTATCCAAACCATGGGGATAAGGGTTTAGTGTGCAGAAAAAGTCCATGGGATCTTTAGAAATTACAATTTTTTTGGAAGCTCCACCAGTGGCTCATGCTCGGGGATGTATACCTCTAGTGGGTATAGCAGGGATCCATATCTTGGATTGAAGCAGGCCAAGGTAGAAAAAAAGAACCCAGGAGCTTTTCTAGACAAGGCAAGCAGACACAATAAAAACCAAACACACCAGACCAACCTATGTACAATATTTACAAGATATACAAAGTAACTTGTTTTCCTTGAGCCTACTTCTTTCCTTTGTCAAATACTTTGTTTTTCTTTACTGTCAATGGATCTATTATGACACTGAGCACCTCTAAATCACCAACTTCATTATAATTAATGTGATCCACCATTCTTTTGAAACAATCTTGCCCATAATACCATTCTGACATAATCTCCAATGATTGCGGTGGAAAAATGAAATATCCATATTCCATTTCATCTCTATCATGGATCTGGTCTTGATACCCTTCCTGCATTTCTAGTTACAAGTTGGTGTAGCCACTCTGATTCACATTATGCAAGCGGTCCTCAAATATATCACAATAAAAAGACTCAAATTTAGGCATTTGCATGAGTTGGTAATCAGGACCCAAGATTAAGTCTACGCTTTCTTGCTCAAATGGATTAGCATTCAATCTATCTCAATGCTAGGGTTATACCCATTTAGTGGAAACATCTCCATGATCAGGTCTAGAAGATATGGGGTATCAACAAAATAACACTTGAGACCCCCCTCATACTAATCATTAGCATATTCACTGCTATTTGTACCATTTAACAATTCTCCATACCAATCAAAAGATTCCACCCTGCCCATATGATATGTGCCTTCTTCAAATTGTTTCTCCTCATGATGAAGAAATAAGCCTCCCCCCTCACCAATATGTGCTTCATTTCTCTTTGTAAGTGAAGGTATTACTTCAGTTGCCACCTTACCGTAAATATCATGAGTTATAGGGATATGCAAATATTCACCATTTCCATTATGTGCATAATAACCCTGTTCAACAACATTTATACCATTATACTCTCCATGTGCATGGGGTATCAATGCTTCAACATTATCATATCCAAAGAGAAAACCAAAAAACTCAATGTCATCCAAGCATTCACCCTTTCTTGTCTGACTTACGTCAATCCCAGAGTGTCCACAAATAGTGTCCCTCAGAGGCTAATTGGGATTTTCCACAAAAATTGGATTGTTCGTACACCAGTAATGGTCATCATTGGTACCCTCACTCAACAATAGGGGTTCATCAAATAAAGTATTTTTCCATACCTTCATAGTTGTCATATGTGCCCCTTCCTCTTCAATGTCAGGATCCCAATCTCTTTGATCATTAGTGCATTCAAAATCAACATAACCACTTGAGGAGCATAGAGAAACATTTTCAATGTCCTCTTCATCATTTGTATTCATGACGGTTGATCCACATTCAGAAAATTCTTCACATGAAGAGAATTGCTCACTTCCCAAGAAATGCACCCCTTCATGGCTATTAACACATCCCCGCTTGAACCAAAATATTCCACCTCCACTTCATAAGAAGAATCATATTCAACAAAAGATTGACCTGGTTTTATCTCATCTCCTTGATTCCTTATTTGTGCCATACAACTGAGGCTAGGTGTATCTCCATCACTAATTTTTGCATCATTACTCCTTACTATATCAAGATGTGAGGTTTCATCCTAAATCTTTGGTGTTTACTCAGAGACTAGGACATCCCAAATAAGAAAATTAGGCGTTCTTTTCTTATCCTCATACTCTACCTCATCATCTTCATCACTACTGTCTAAGCCTATGTCTTGATTACTTGTGAAATGACAACAATCATCAACTAACTGTTTGCACTTTGATGTATCTCCTTGACCTATCAACCTTAGTCTTTGATTCTCCTCACTATGGAAATTACTTCCTATATATCAGGAAACATGGGGCACATAACCATGATCAATATCCTCCACAGTGCTTATCCAGTCCACTACCTGATCAAAACTGTGGGGCTTCAAATTCTTAGGCAATTTGCTCAATCCTGATTTGTAGACTTCATAAAACAAATCAATGCAAACTAAGTCACTTGGTTTGAAACTCTTGGGTATCTTCATCAGAATATCTAGGAATGTTTAAAAAAAGTCATATGGTGATTCATTTACATGTCTTTTAATCTCATATAACTCTCTGACAAAGAATCCTAAGTCATCTCTTCCCAATCCTTGTTGATATGAGGTTGAGGTTGATGGTTGTCCATGTTTTGAATCTCATGGAAGTACTACATACATCACATCTAATGGATCCTTTTCCTGAAAAACACTTTTACCTCCTGATTGGTTTGGTTCAATAGCTTGAATTCTATTAGAGCCATTCATACTAGCAGTCGCATGTCCCTTCATGATTGAGTACTTCAAATTGTTCTCAATATCCATGGCATTTTGGTAAGCTTGTTGTAAGGTAGCAAGCTCTTTATCCCTTAACAAGAATCCCATCTTACTATCAAATTATCCTAAATACACAACCAAGGATTTTGTATCATTTGGCCTTATGTGTTCAAGGATTTCTCTTATGACTCATGCAAATATAAGGTTAAAGGTAGGGATCAATTCTTCCTTACCCCTAGAAATTTGCATGAAATTATTCCTTGCAACACTTGGGTTTATCCTTTCACCAAACTGTCCCATGAAGGCTGCCTTAAGTTCATTCCAAAATTGTACATAGGACATTGGAAAGAAACATAACCAGTCTCTTGCATCTCCTTTTAGGGATTGAACAAATAGCTTCATAACCACATCTTAAAAACCTACCTCTTAATCACCCATCACATCAACAAATTATTGTACATGCGTACTCGTTGATTTTGACTTTTCACCACTAAAACAAGGTATTTTGTCCCTGATCTTAGGTGGTACAATATTTGGATAACCACAAATATTGTCAAAGCTAATGGCCTTGTACCTATCAGTACTAAAATTTCCTTGGTGGGACAAGGGTTGTTCATTGTGTATGCTTTTGTCCATATTTACACCAGATGGCATAAATCAACAACTCATCCTTAATTCTTGAAAAGTAAATTTGAATATACTATGCAATTATACAATACTACCTCAATTACTTTCACAAATATGATCTTAAGCCCTTAGCATATATGTTCCCTGTAAATGTTGCCTAAGATTTGATAATGAGACATGCTCCTTTTGTCACAATGCATAAATTTCAACTTATTCACAAAGGCATGCTAAATTACCACTAATATTCCCTATCTAGTGCTAATTCACCTATTAGGGAATCATTTACATCTCGAACATGGGAAATTTACCCTGATTTACCCATAATATGCTCTAATTCCTTCAAATTCTATGAAAGTAATTGGTAATTTGCAACGGATGACTATCCTCTGTCTTTAAAACTATAGATCAAACCAATTGATGTATGCTTCATCAGGTTCTTTGAGTCAGAGTCGCCACCTCCTTTCAGAGGACTGAACTTCAAATGAGATGAAGTTTTTTTACAAATAGGACACGTTTTGGGCTATCTTCCACAACAGAGTCACATTCGGATCCTTCAATATTTGTTGCACCCAAATTGTCTATCAGGTTCAAGAATTTGTCAATATCTGAACAAGACGGTCAAATTCACAACTTCATTTGACTCTGCATTTCATATCTTTGTTTGGAGAGTGAGGATTATCCCCAGCAGAGTCGCCATTCTAGTGGTGTTTTTCTAATAAATCTAAGGAATCTCTAAAGAGTAGCCACCTCCTATACTCAAGACCCTTAAAATGAATGGGCAACTGATAAGATTTAGACAAAGACTAAAATATTCTACACTTTAGGCTTTGTGGGACCTAGGAGGGTGTTCCTAATAGAATTTCACTTGACTATCACAATGAATGAAACATCAAGTCACATATGGGTTCCTATGAAGGGTAAACAACGTAATTCATTCAAAGGTTGGCTAGTCTTTGAGAAAATAACTATCAATTTACCAGGAACATAGAAATACATCACACACATGCCTCATGATAGGTAAATTTTAAAATATTTGTGTTCTAACCCTGAATCCACAATCTAGGATACTATTATTAATGTTCAAATGACAAATACACTAGTGTCTTCATCCAGTGGGCAATGGAGTCACACATCTTACAATCAGTGATATAGAAATTTTTTAAATCTGATAATTATGGACTATTCTCATAAGGCTTTGCATTATGAAAACTCACTATATGTAAGCCAAAATTGTTGGTATGTGGCGACTAATCATGCTATACTGTATATCCCAACATGTATCCTTATTAGGGGCCAGGCCCCGAGTGGGGGTTTGGGGGCAGCAACCCCTGAGAAAAATCTTCCTCCTACTTTTTTGTGTCATCACCAGAAAAGGAAAAATCAACAAAAAAAGGAAAAAAAATGACTTTGTAGAACCCTAATCTAGAAGCTTCTAAGCTTGTTAAAAGGGCTTCAGATGGGGGTTATAGTATAATGATGAAAAACACAATTATTCACAATATTATAATAGGTTTTTGCACTAGATAATAAAATCATTGGATGGCTGTGGTTTGGTGGATGTAGCCCAGATTGGGTGAACCACGTTAAATTCTCTATGTTATAATTTATTCTATGTGTGTTTTGGTTTCTCTATTTATTAATTAAATATGCATTTAATTGTTAGATATCTTCCTTTTCTAACCCTAACAAGTGGTATCAGAGTGGGTTGTGTTTCGATTATCATCTATAGGAAGGTCTCACGGTTGAGTGGGAGTCTCACAGTTGAGTGGGAGTAATGGCAGACAAGGGTAAGAAGGTTGAGAAGTTTGATGGGCAGAACTATCAGTTATGGAAGATGCAGATGGAGGACTACCTCTATCAGAAGGATTTATGGCGGCCATTGGAAGGGAAAACCAAGAAACCCACAACAATGTCTGATGAGGACTAGGATATTTTGGATAGAAAGGCTCTTGGCAATACTTATTCGTTTATGCCTAGCACAATCGATGGCGTTCAATATTACAGCAAAGTTATATAAAAATCCTTCCACTTCGAATAAGGTATTTCTTATGAAGTGTTTATTTAATAAGAAAATGGTAGAAGGCGGGTTAGTTACTAATCATTTAAATGAGTTTAATATGTTCACCAGTCAATTAACCTCTGTAAAAGTAAAATTTGATGAAGAAGTTAGGGTTCTTTTGATTATGCATTCTTTGCCTGAAAGTTGGAATAGCATGGTAATGGTTGTTAGCAATTATGTTTCTAGTTTGAATACATTGAAATTTGATGATGTTGTTGGTGTTATTTTGAGTGAGGAAATTCATAGGAAAAGCTCAGGTGGAACATCCACATCAGGCAATGTTTTGAATGCAGAAAGCAGGGGCAGAACAAAGGAGAGGAAACAATTCTGGAAATCGTGGGAAGTCATGAGAAAAATCAAAGGAAAAAATGTTCCAATCTAGAGACAAGAGGGATTGTTGGTATTGTGGTAAGCCGGGTCATTTAAAGAAAGATTGTTGGTCTCAGAAAAATAAAGGAGACAAAAAGGAAGGAAGTAAAGAGGAAAATGTGGTAAGTAATAAATTTGATGAGGATGCTTTGATTCTTTCCATTGATAATGTTGATGATTCTTGGGTGTTAGATTCAGGGGCTTCATTTCATGCTACCCCCCATAGAGGTTATTTTCTTGATTATGTCCAAGGATTTTGGGTTGGTTTATTTAGGAGATAACGAACCCTGTCAGATTGTTGGAAAGGGAAGAATCAAGATTAAGTTGCAGAATGGGAATCATTGGCTACTACATGAAATAAGGCATGTTCCAAAGTTAAGCAGAAATTTAATTTCAGCAAGGCAACCTAGATGATGAAGGTTGTGTTGTTACATTTAGTGATAAAAATTGAAGGTCACAAAGGGTGCCTTAGTGGTAGAAAAAGGTGTGAAAGTAGGCACCTTATATCTTTGTACAGGTCATAATGTTCCTTCTACTTTAATTGTTACGGAAAAAGGTTAATGTTCAAGAACAGTTGTGCAGTTCAACAGGTAGAATATCATACAGTTGATGTGGACTTTGAATCAACACTATGGCATAATAGACTTGGGCATATGAGTGCAAAAGGTATGAAATTACTTCATTCAAATAATGTTTTACCAGGTCTAAAATGTGTTAATATGGATTTTTGTGAAAGTTGTGTGTATGGAAAACAAAAGAGAGTAAGTTTTCTCAAGGATGGGAAGCAAAAAGAAAGATCAGAAATTAGAGCTTGTGCATATGGATGTATGGGGACGAGCTCAGGTATCTTCTCTCGGTGGTTCTCTATATTATGTTACATTCATTGATGATGATGCAACTAGGAAGTATATAGATTTATTTCCTTAGGCATAAATCTGATGTATTTGAAACTTTTTAAAAATGGAGAAGCTTGGTTGAGAATGAGACAGGTAAAAAGCTAAAATTTCTCAGACCTGATAATGGTGGTGAGTATTGTAGCAAATATTTTGAAGAGTGTGTTCCTCTAATGGTATTTGTAGGCAAAAATGGTTCCAAGGACTCCACAGGAAAATGGAGTGGCTAAGCATGAATAGAACAATAATGGAGCATGCACGAACTATGAGATTGCATATTGGGATGCCTTTAAAATGTGGGGAGATTTGTAAACATTGTTGTTTATTTAATTAATAGAGTCCCTTTAATCCTTTGGGTTGTGGTATTCCAGAGGAAGCATGGAAAGGTAAGAAGGTGAGTTATTCTTTTCTCAAAACCTTCGGTTGTGAAGCATTTGCACATGTAGATTCTAAAAATAGAACCAAGCTTGATGCAAAATCAAAGAAATGTATATTTTTTGGATATGGCATTGATGAATTTGGTTATAGGCTTTGGGATTTTGAAAATCAAAAAATGGTGAGAAGAAGGGATGTCATATTCAATGAGAAATTATTGTACAAAGATCTATTGCTGCAACATGAGAAGAAAGAAAATGATTATGCAGTGTTGGATGATATTCCAAACAATAATGTTTTAGTGGTTCCTCATGTTGGGCAACAACAAGAACAACAAATACCACAGACTCTTGTGAATGTTAGATGATCTTCAACAATAAGTAGACCTCCAGAAAGATTCTCTCCCTCTTTGTATAGTATTTTGTTAACTGATGCTGGTGAATTGGAATATTATGATGAAGCTATGTAGGTGGATACCGAGGTTTAGTGGGAGCATGGAATGGAAGAAGAAATGGACTCCTTGCTGGAAAATCAAACTTGGGAATTATGCAAGTTGTCTGCATGTAAAAAGGTTTTACCAAACAAATGGGTTTATAGGCTAAAAGAGAAGGATGGAGGTAAGAAGAGATTTAAAGCTAGATTAGTTGTAAAGGGATTTACACAGAAAAAAAGATATTGATTTTGATGAGATTTTTTCTCTAGTTCTTAAAATGAATTCTATTCATATTGTTTTAAGTATTGTGGTTGCTGAAGATTTGCATTTAGAACAACTTGATGTTAAAAAAACCTTTCTCTATGGTGATTTGGAAGAGGAAATATATATGGAGCAACCACAAGGATTTGAGGTCAAAGGTAAGGAGAAATTAGTGTGCAGATTGAAGAAAAGTTTATATGGCTTGAAGCAAGCACCTCAACAATGGTACTTGAAATTTGATAGCTTTATGGCTAAACAAGGCTACAACATGTGTAATTTTGACCATTGTGTTTATTTTAAGAGGTTGAATAATTAAAACTACATTATTTTATGATTATATGTTGATGACATGCTTGTAGTTGGGTCTAACATGGATCACATAAGTGAGCTAAAACAACAGTTAGCAAAATATTTTGCTATGAAGGATTTGAGGGCAGCAAAACAAATCCTTGGTATGAAAATTTGTAGAGATAGGGAAAAAAAAAAAATTTATCTCAGGCTAATTATGTTGAAAAGGTGTTGCAGAGATTTCATATGGAGAATGTAAAAGCTGTCAGCACACCTTTGCCTAGTCATGTTAAATTGACTAAGGATATGTGTTCAAAGACACAAGAGGAGGAAGAAAAAATGTCCAAGGTACCATATGCTTCAATTGTAGGCAGTTTAATGTACGCCATGGTATGCACGAGATAGGATATTGCACATGTTGTAGGAATTGTTAGCAGGTATTTGAGTCATCCTGGAGTTGAGCATTGGAATGCGGTAAAATGGATTCTCAGGTACTTGAGAGGTACTCCGCTATGTTGACTCAAATTTGGCAGGGGATATAGATACTAGGCGGAGTAGCACAAGTTATGTATTTATAGTTGGTGGGACAACAGTGAGTTGGATTTCTCGATTGCAAAAGGTGGTTGCTTTATCCACCACAGAGGCAGAGTATGTTGCTGCAACAAAGGCGGCAAAGGAGATGATATGGCTACAAATTTTCATGGATGAGTTGGGAAAACAACATGCTAGAAATTACTTGTTTACAGACAGCCAGAGTGTTATACATCTTGCAAATATGCCTTGCATTCTACAACAAAACACATACAATTGAGATATCATTTCATTCAGTCGGTGTTGGAGGATGGACAAGTCAAGTTGGACAAGATACATACAGATGCCAATCCAACGTATATGTTTACGAAGGTGGTGACAAGGGAGAATTTGAGCTCCTCTTCAGCTTCGGTTGGCCTTCAAGGTTGAATTCAAAAATAACAGAGCAGTAGGGTCCAAGGTACTTATTTCTAGTGGGATTTTTCCATACAATAGTGTCATCTAGGATAAGTCTCCAAGTGGGAGATTGTCTTAGTGTGGAGCCTGATTAGTCTCTAAGTGGGAGATTGTTGGTATGTGGTGACTAATCATGCTATACTATACACCCCGACATGTATCCTTTCTAGGGTTCGGGGTTGGGCCAGGCCCCAGGCGGGAGTGACAACCCCCGAGAAAAATTTTCCTCCTACTTTTTCGTGTCATCACCAGAAAAGGAAAAATCAACAAAAAAAGGAAAAAAATGACTTTGTAGAACCCTAATCTAGAAGCTTCTAAGCTTGTTAAAAAGGGGTTCATATGGGGGTTACAGTATGATGATGAAAAACACGATTAT
This sequence comes from Sequoia sempervirens, assembly GCA_007258455.2. Lineage (NCBI taxonomy): Eukaryota > Viridiplantae > Streptophyta > Pinopsida > Cupressales > Cupressaceae > Sequoia > Sequoia sempervirens. The sequence goes on from VDFB02295058.1 coordinate 9,430, forward strand.
TCGCAAGATTGTAATAGGTTTTTTCACTGGATAATAAAATCATTGGATGGCTACGGTTTGGTGGATGTAGCCCAGATTGGGTGAACCATGTTAAATTCTCAGTGTTATAATTTATTCTGTGTGTTTTAGTTTCTCTGTTTATTAATTAAATCTGCATTTAATTGTTAGATATCTACCTTTTCTAACCCTAACAAAAACTTCTTACCAAATCCTTATAAATTCTCACAAATTCATGGTCTCACTTAAGCATTTAATTGATTCCTTGAACCAAAGAAAAAAATAAGAGCATGCATTCAAACAAAGTATTTGAAGATGAACAAAATATGCTTCATATTTCATTCAAAATTTGCAAGATGATTTACAGAGGAGAGTATATGCCTTATGCATGAAATTTGTTTTGATATCAATAATTTCTATAAGACTATTTAAGATTTACATATGCATAGCTCGAGAGCCAAGATAATTCTACTATTCTATATGTTGGTATTCTTTCTAATTTCTACCCTTTACGTATACAGGACCTAAAGATTCAAAAGACTAGAACCCCTACAAATGAGCCCTGAATTCCCTTTTATAACACAAGGAAGTAGACAAGCTTCAGGCTCAAAATGCAATTACAACACAAATATGTCATTTTGATATAATTTGCATTTCATTCCAAAATTTCCCATAACAAAATTTGCAATCATTTATCGAAAAGGGGAGGAAAAATGTTTATCCATCAAAATGTGCTATTACCACCAAAAGTAGCCCTTACTATTGGCATAATCCATCAACCCATGTCCACGGTTAGAACAGACACCACAAAAACCACTTTTAGTTATCCACATTCAACACAAGACTTACCAATGCCAAAAAACAAGAACAACCCACATGTAATTTCATCTTCATAACAAAATTCCACAACCCTGAAGGAAAATTCATTACACATAACCAGCACTAGAGCCATGGTACACATGCCTACTTTGCATTCTTGCAATAGGAGGAGGAGAGACCACAACTTCTTCCTCGTTCTTATCCTTGCCATCCATTGAGTACATATGTCCACTTCGATTCTTCACAACAATGGGAGGAATTGTGAGCACCACTTCCTATGATGGAGCCATTTGGTTCAGAATTGATCTGTTTCAGTCTCATTTTCAGCTGAGCTATCAGAGATAGCAATGGGAGAATTCTTTCATCCATAAGAACCTTGACCATATCGAATTTTTCTTTGAATTCTACTTGAAGGCCCAACAACTTCCTTTCCTTTTGCTCCAACCACCTCTGAACTCGCAACTTAGCCTTTCAGTGAGTCACTATTCCTGGTAACAACAGGTATAGTCTCCTCGCCACATGTGGATATTATTATGACTACTGTGTGTGTGCTATGGGTCTTCATGATAAGACTTCTACAAATTGAGTCAAAGAGACCTCCGCATTGGAACAAATGAAGCACCAGACTTACCCATCCTGTAACTCAAAGAACCTACACTTATAATCTCATCTTACTGCACAAACTCAAAAGACTCGACAACTAATTGCAATGGAAAAAATAACAATTCTCATCCTATATTTATTGAAAAATGTGACAATAGCAACCAACAATGTTCACACACACGAACTGGTCTTAATTCGTTGGTGTCCACCCTGTCACTATTTAATTCCCAAATGCATGGAAATCTATATATCATGCTCCATGATTACCAACAATTAAGTCTCCACACACACAAAGATCAATTTGATCACTCTTGCAGAGAGCTTACCATTAATGTTCTCTAGTTGCAAAACCAAATGGCTATCACATGCTTGTTTATAGATTTTAAATGTCAACTATCGATCCCTTGATGAGATGGTAGATCAAACAGCTCATATTGAATTGACTAGGTTTGAATTCCAACGGTGCTCCATTCATTTGTCTCTAGCCAATAGCATCAATCCAAATTAGATGACAACTCACCCGTCAACAGGTTTCATCCATCCCACGAAATTGTGGATTAATCCACATGTCAAGATTTGACTGCCCTCATAGCCTTTACCAAGCATTCACTTGTTCCTTGTGCGCCAGCGGGGAATGACAGAGATTGAAACCTGTACTTGATCATTACTGTTGGTTTAGAACCACGGGCAGTGAGCCAGATAGTTGAGACTAGGCCCCACATCCATATAAGGACACACACCCTCATCTCACTATCCTTGCACTATATAACCGACCAACATTTAACATCTGAATGCTAGCGGGGTACGACCAAGATCATTTCCCATGATCTCAAATCTCTAAACCTGCACACACAACAAGGTTAGCATTCAATAAGGGGCCATTGTTAGGTTAATGACAATTTTATCCTCACAGATGAATGACTTACGCCTAAGTTGCATGCGAAAATATTAGAGCCCGACTTTAGGAAAATATCAAAATCAATGACCAACTGGGCAACCAATGCTCTAAACCAAAGGGGCTAGTGGAAGGATGCATACGATGGCTCAAGATGTGACTTAGAGAATGGGAAACTGACAAGACAAGTCAATGTGAGAATAGAAGGACCAAGGGTTTTTAGAGACAAAATCCTATCCAAACCATGGGGATAAGGGTTTAGTGTGCATACAAAGTCCATGGGATCTTCAAAAATTATAATTTTTTTGGAAGCTCCATCAAGGTTATTAAGAGATGAATTCAAATAGAAGTTTGAAGAGTATGAATGTAAGAAAAATGAGTTTATGGAGCTTGGGCACATGAGGATGAAGAAAATTCCTTATACAACACAAACAGGAGGTTGAAAGGCTAAGCAAAAAACTAGAGGGTAATGATACTTAAGTTCAAAATCTCAAAAGCAATCTCTTGACAGAATCTTAGGAAGATAGAATTGAGAATGCTAGTCAAGAAATCAAGATAATCCTTGAAACATGCTTGGTCAAGGCCAATGAAGAGGCTACAACCATGTCAATGGTATTAGAGAATGTGAAAACTTATGACATGCCCTTGAGATATGAAAACATAATCACATAACACACCGAATTATAATGTCTCTATAGATAGATTTCAGATGAATGAACTACATAGATTGATCTCAAACAATGAAAATGATAATTTTCAATCATAAAGAAGACAATTTCATCAAAGAAAAAGCTATAAGATAGACAAATTAATATGTGAAAGGGTTTGAGATTGAAAGGAAAGTGAAAACGGGGGTTGGGGCCCTAGCTCAATTGGCTAAATCTTTCATGTTGCAGGAGGTTGTTCATGAGGTCTAGTCTCTCGAACCCCCATGGTACCAAAGGGCGTGTCACGCTTGTGTCATTAGTCACGTTAAAATTTTTACCAAGTGCACTACAATTTATAGGGGGTCGTGCTACCTGATTCCTGCAGTCTCAAAAAAAAAAAAAAGGAAAGTGAAAATGACAAGTTCAAAGCCAAAATATATGATGCATTATTTGAAAGACTAATGAATTCTCCTACACCCATCACTTTAAAGAACCTATTTATCTAAGTTCATGTAGTTTCAAGCATTATAATTTTAGATTTGTACACACAAAATTACCAAACTAGCTAACATTGTTTTACAACACCATTAATGAATAAAGGTTACTTGAGTGAAAGTTGTTTGAGGATGTGAATGGTGAGGTGTCGAGGTCGAAAGTACACTAGAAAACTATTTGACATCCAAAGTGTGTTATGAGACAATCATTCAAATAACATTCAACTATTCACATACAATAATTATTTCTTTAATACTAGTTACATACTTGTGGACTCAATGTCGAAAATAAGGGTCTATAGGAATGGTGCATGTATCATGAACACTCCAACCCTGAATTTTCATCATATTGATTCTTGTGTGTGTAAATAAAGTCTTATACCTAGTTAATTCATTACTAGGGGAATTATTTACACATATTAAGTTTACTTAGGTCATAGGAAGGAATCTTTCTAGAAGATGTTAGTTGGGCCATTAGTTGTTATCTTATCTTTTGACTTGTAACACATGTGAACCTAGGTAAGTGTGATTAGTTGTCTCATGTCATATGATTAAGACACTTGTATTAATCCTATGGCATCTTGTATCTCACCTTGGATATATAACCAAGGGGTCTCTCATTGCAAACACATCACAATCATATCATTGAATCATATTGATAAGAATACAGTTTATTCTTGTCACATTCCATTATCTCTTTGTGATTTCCATTTGGTCTCAAGATCTTGGCATCCATAGTCAATTCTAACATGGTATCAGAGCGAGTTGGGTGCCATTGGGGAGTCTTTTTCTAAAGAGAGAAATACCAGATTTGGGGGTGTTCCTTTTTTGTCTCTTTATTACAAGTTCATATCAAAGCTTGTTGGTGCAAATATAAGCTCACCATTATGTCTGGAAGGTTCGAGAAAGTCATTTTTTCCTTTTGTTTCATCCAAATCGGACGTATGAGGCCAAATCTATGAGGGTTTGAAGTTGAAGAGTGGTTGCCAGATCCAGAAGGTAGCTACATTTTTGGAGCATTTTGGATCAAATCTAACCCTACCATGGTATCTAGAAGAGTCAAAAATCCTAAGATCGACTTCAAATTAGTCCAAATCGGAGTAGTTGTCTGGTGAGGCAAAAAAAATTTCCTGGAGAGCCATACGGCCCCCCAGACATCATAATTGTAGACAATGGTACGATTTCATTTTTTTTTAATATTCGGCTTTTTTATTTTCTAACAATTTTCATAAAAAAATTATATGGGCCGAATAAAATTTGTGTAAAATTTTTTATATTAAAAAAACAAAATAAAAAAATAAAAAAGCGCAAAAATATTTTTTTCGTATGTAGAATTGTACCAGGCAGGTACCATCTGCAAATCTGCCAGGGTACCCACGAACTATCATATCAACACATGTTAGCTATTTATTAGTCACATGGGCTCCTTCAACAGCGGCGACCAAAAGTCAAACATACCGGTGTATACACCTAAAAATGGTCACATCACATTGTCTAGTAATTAATTAAATATTTTTAATATTTAATTAAATCTTCGAATTCCATGTATGTATAAATAAATTTAAATAATTTATTTATATTGTTCATTGTTTTATTTCGATTAAATAAATAAGTTTATTTAATCATCTTTTCGTATTCATTTCTTAATTAATTAAATAAACATTACGATTTATTTATATTAATTATCATATAATCTTAGTTTGAATATTTTATTCAAATAAAGATTAAAATATTCTTCTTTTCTTCTAAATATCATTTATAATTAAATATTCCAAAATATTTAATTAATTCCTCTAATTCGATTTTAATATCTATTCATAATTAAATATTCCAAAATATTTAATTAATTCTTCTATTATTTCATATTCTTCTAAAGTCATAATTAAATATCTCGAAATATTTAATTAAATTTTCCATAGTTTGTAAAATCAAAAATCAAAGTTCAATAAATGAAATTAAATAAATTTATTTATTTAATTAATTTTGGGATTTATCTTCAACACCCGTGAAACAAACTGCCCAAACAAAAAATTTAATTTTCTCTATTTCTGTGCAGGCTTGTTCCCGTGGGTTGAAGACATGAATCCATCCTTCTCTCCAACCTCTCAACCTCTTCCATCTTCTTCTCAACCTCTCCATCTCTCACCTTTCAATTCTACCAGACAATCTCATAGCCGTAGATCCTTGCCAGTCAGGATTGTGCCTGCAAAAATCTATAAATAAGACTGCCGGGAACTCCAAATCATATAGAAGCTTTCAGTAAAATAACTATAGTTAATTTGTAATAGCATAAGCCTTTTTAAGCATTCATAGCAATAGAATCATGGCATATTTGCAATCCATAGCATCTTTCATTTACAGCCCCTGTGTATAAATCACAGCCCTTGTCTATATCCATCAGCAATCTCATCTTCACCAGCATATGGAATAGAGATTTTCATTTGCATACTCATTCTACAGCAGCCATTTGGAGAAGCTGAGCTTACACAATCTGAGAGCAGCAAGCTTCAAACAAATCTTTGGAGATAGAGAAAGATAGAATGTTTCTGAAGAAATTCTCTTTTACATTCAAGTTTTATTTCAATTTCTTTAGTTTAAAGTTCTGTTAATTGTGTTTTTGTTTTTAATTAGATTACAAATTAACGATACACCCTGCCCCTAATGGACCTGCTCCGCCTGTCCCTGATGGCCCTCCTGGAGGTAATGGCTGTGTCACACCCCTGCTGGTAGTACGAGACCGACCATGAGTAGACTGTGACTGAGCATAACTCTCTCTCCGCTCAGCTGGAACCGCATCGTGATATCTAGTCCAGTAAAACTCAGCCTCTCGGGTGGCTCTGGTAACCTCTCTCATCATGTCGCCAGTCAAGGTGCTAGCTGCTACTCTCTGTAGGCTGTCTGCCAAAGCAATGGCCTGCTCACCTCGCTGTCTCGCTGTATCTCTCTCAGTAGTAACCAAAGTCAATTGTCCCTGCAACTGTGAAATCAAGGCCTGAGCCTGTGCTAGCTGAGTCTGTAAACTTTGTACTGTACTCTATAAAGTGGATATCTGACCTGATACTGTCGAATCTACTGAAGGAGATGGATCAGTGTGTCGCATCCGTGGTCCACCTCTACCACCTCTGCCACCTCTCCTACCACCTCTCCTACCACCTTTATCTCCACCCCTATCATCACCACCATCATCTCCCTCTGAGTCATCATCTCCTCCACTCCCATCATCATCACTGTCCTCTGAATCATCACCCTCTAAAGCTGAATCTCTTTGTCGACATCTCTGTGCAATAATAGGAATAATAGCCTCATCAGGATCAAACATGCGTGGTACTGGATGCTCTAAGACATACTGAAAATACTCTGGTGTCATCCCTGCATCAAGAACATCCACTCGGTAATCCCACATCTGTGCTCCTAAACTAGTGAACTCTGCCACTGCTATCTCATAAGAAATCCGAGGACCCCATACTGCAAGCTCTGGCTATCGTCGTGCATAAATGGCCGAACCCACAGGCATACCTTGAATCCGACCAAACTGACGACACACTCGGCCAGCAAGAAATCTCTCAATGATCCATGGAGTCCGCCCAATCAAAAATCTGGAAGTACATACATATGGCATCTCTCCCGCATCCTCTGGCCATGGCTCACAATCTAAATATGGCCGCCAGCATACTGTATCCAGACTATCCAATAACCGCTGCCAATACACTAGTTTGCCCAGTCTTGGCTGAGCAATAATGTGAGCATATCTCCATCTGTACGATCGACTAGCTGGTCGCTGTCCTTGAGTCAATGGACGTAAAACAGCAAAGTGCTCCCATGCCCATATCTATAATAATGAGCACCGAACAGCAAAACTCTGGCCTCTACCATATACAATATGATGTAACTCATCATATAAGTGGGCTAGCATGCATGTACCCCGCGCATATCGTGTCCCCTGCATCACCATACTCTCCAAAACACGACCCCACCTGATCGCGAACCCCTTCGACCTATGGTCGGGGCACAAAACACCTCCAATGAATCCTGCAAGTACAAATGGTAAAGGTGGATAGGTATCTGTCATCTCACCCCATGGAATGAAGTATCCGACAATCTGATCATCTCAGAAAATCCGTCTCAAAGAATCAGTGCCTCCAGCCTCTCGGCTATCAAAAACAACTATCTCTCCCATCACTGGGATCTGTAGGATGCGATATACATCCTTAGGAGTCACTGTAATCTCGCCTGTAGGTAAATGAAATGTGTTGGTGTCACTATGCCACCACTCTGCAAGTGCTGTCAATAGAGCCTTGTTGAGGCGAACCTCGGGCATGTCAAGTAATGCACTCAATCTGCATGCATCAATCACATCTCTATCTGACTGTAATAAATGTGGAATCAATGTCCATGTGCTCGGAAATGTCTCTCGTAACTGCAAAACACCTAATCTCTCCTGTTGACAAATCATCAAAGCAAAATCAATATCAAATCATCATAAACGTATCAATCAAATCTGAACATCAAATTATTTGTTTTTCATCATCATCATAAAATGCGAATAATATCAAGATCATGTTTGTTTTTAACAGCCTTAGAAGCAAACAAATCAATCAAACTATTTGTTTTTTGTCATCATGGAAAGCAGATTTATCTGTCCTATTTATTTTTAACAACTTTAAAAGCAAATCTATCAACTCCTATTTGTTTTCCAAAAACTTTGGGAACAAATTTATCAGGTCACAACAACATATCATTCAAGGCGCTACAAAATTGGTTAAATGCACTATAAAATTTCTCATCAGCACTACAAAATCATAGGCGCTAAAGAACTAATCAATAGCGCTACGATTTTAATTATGGGCGCTATGAAATCATATGCACTATGAAAAATATTAAGAGCGCTATCAAATTTATCAAATGCGCTATGAAATCATATGCGCTACAAAAATGATCAATTGCACTGCAAAAACTATCATATGCGCTACGGAATTGAATGCGCTACGAAAAATATCATATGCGCTACGAAAACTCTCAAAGGCGCTAAAACACACTTTTTTACATCAAAACATGGAAAAACGTGCACCAAACAGAAAATTTTTGAAAAGCAGGAGATTTACAGGGTACATACCGGAGGTCCATAGTGCGCTGGCCGTTGATGTCGTCGGATACGCTCGAAACAGTGCTGGTGAACAGGAAGTGCCATTTTTCTCAATCAGAGCTCAAAATTTGCAAATTTTATTAAGTTAAAATTGAAAATGACATGGAAAATGACATTTTTAACCTATATAATGGTAAAATTGGGGCATTTTATCACATTTTAACATAGCAGGGGCAATTTTTGACATTAATTTTCATTTCATATCTCTTTAGGGGCAATTTCTTCATCATTATTCGATGAATCGACATCTTCAAAATCATAAAAATCGAAAAAATTTACAAAAATCATAAAAATTCAAAAATTCACAAAAATTCAAAATCTTATCGATTCATCGTTCGCAGGGGCATATACCTATCAACTTTTCGACAGTCAACATCTGGGGAAAATTTCAAAATTCTTTGAAGTAATGCGTAAAACACATCACTTCAAAGAGGGCAAAATGTATACACCTAAAAATGGTCACATCACATTGTCTGGTAATTAATTAAATATTTTTAATATTTAATTAAATCTTAATTCCATGTATGTATAAATAAATTTAAATAATTTATTTATATTGTTCATTATTTTATTTTGATTAAATAAATAAGTTTATTTAATCATCTTTTCATATTCATTTCTTAATTAATTAAATAAACATTACGATTTATTTATATTAATTATCATATAATCTTAGTTTGAATATTTTATTCAAATAAAGATTAAAATATTCTTCTTTTCTTCTAAATATCATTTATAATTAAATATTCCAAAATATTTAATTAATTCCTCTAATTCGATTTTAATATCTATTCATAATTAAATATTCCAAAATATTTAATTAATTCTTCTATTATTTCATATTCTTCTAAAGTCATAATTAAATATCTCGAAATATTTAATTAAATTTTCCATAGTTTGTAAAATCAAAAATCAAAGTTCAATAAATGAAATTAAATAAATTTATTTATTTAATTAATTTTGGGATTTATCTTCAACACCCGTGAAACAAACTGCCCAAACAAAAAATTTAATTTTCTCTATTTCTGTGCAGGCTTGTTCCCGTGGGTTGAAGACATGAATCCATCCTTCTCTCCAACCTCTCAACCTCTTCCATCTTCTTCTCAACCTCTCCATCTCTCACCTTTCAATTCTACCAGACAATCTCACAGCCGTAGATCCTTGCCAGTCAGGATTGTGCCTGCAAAAATCTATAAATAAGACTGTCGGGAACTCCAAATCATATAGAAGCTTTCAGTAAAATAACTATAGTTAATTTGTAATAGCATAAGCCTTTTTAAGCATTCATAGCAATAGAATCATGGCATATTTGCAATCCATAGCATCTTTCATTTACAGCCCCTGTGTATAAATCACAGCCCTTGTCTATATCCATCAGCAATCTCATCTTCACCAGCATATGGAATAGAGATTTTCATTTGCATACTCATTCTACAGCAGCCATTTGGAGAAGCTGAGCTTACACAATCTGAGAGCAGCAAGCTTCAAACAAATCTTTGGAGATAGAGAAAGACAGAACGTTTCTGAAGAAATTCTCTTTTACATTCAAGTTTTATTTCAATTTCTTTAGTTTAAAGTTCTGTTAATTGTGTTTTTGTTTTTAATTAGATTACAAATTAACGATACACAACCGACATTTAAAAATTTCTACTAGTTCCTTAAGAAATTTGGGTTGTCCCTTTTTTACCGGCGAGAGAAAATAAATTAGTAGGCATTGAAAATCCTGGAAAATGAAGAATATTCCAACTGGGTAAGAAGATTTTGCCAGTACGAAAAGCACATTCTGACAGAGGAATATTTCATCAAGAAGGAGCATATTCTGCGGTGATGGGTGTATGAACATCAATTTTAAGAAATTTTTGAATGATGTTAGTGCCACATCATCATTTTTCTATTAAAAAATTCCCCCCTCTCCAATGATCTTTTTGATTGTGTAGTTCAAGTTTAGAAGGCCATAACTTCTTCATTTTGACTCCTTTTTTTAAGCAATTTTTTTGATTCAGTATAATTTTTTGTGCTCTACACAGTGGTCCAATCAATTTTTGGTTTTGATTCTTGGAATTTTTAGAAATTACAGAATCTCACAAGTGTTTCTGCTTCATCCTCATTTTGGGAACTTTGGGAGCTCATATCTTGCTCCTATGGTAATATTTTTGGGTGCAATTTTTTTGAAAAGTGCATAATTTTTTGTGTAATTTCCAGTGGTATGATCAGATTGATCTCATTTGTACCAAAAATTGTACTTAATTCTATGGCTTATTTTGGCATTTATAAGCACTAAGATCAAGTCTAGCTTGTTTTTTTTTGCATCTAGCAACTGTAAACACACTAAACATAAAGTTCCAAATCAAATATTTCTCAGGGGGTTTCTTGATTGAGTGATTTGGGGGGGTCTCTTGGTGCATTGCTTTGATTTGTTTGCTTGTGCTCTCTCATTTTCATGGATCATTCTAAGGTTCCTTTGCTCACATCATATAATTATTCAACATGGAACCAAAATGCATGGAGTATTTTAATGATAGAAGGTCACTCTATATGTTGAAAATAAGGTACCCAAACCTACAGATGCAAATAAAAAGATAAAATGGATGATTAAACATACCAAAGCTCTTGGGTGTCTTCGTAGACTTATTTCTCAAGATTTATTGTTCCAAATTGAATCATGTAAAAATTCTCATGAAGCTTGGGACAAATTGAAAATATTGTATGGTACTACAAATGAAGTAAGAGGCTATCAAATTGATTATGAACTGATGAGCCTTGATCCTAAGAACTTTGACAATATCCAGGGCTACATCACTAAGGTTAATGATCTAAGAGAGCAATGGAAAGCATGTGGAATTGATAAGAAGGGCATTCAGTTGGCCTACAATACAATGAACAAACTTGGTCCTGATTATGCTTCTTTTGTTTCTAGCTTTCATACTCATAGATTGACCAAGGGGTCTACATATACTACACCTTCATTTGCATCATTTTCTGATATGTTGATATATGAGCAACAAAAGCTTATCTCAATGGGTCTCATCAAGACTTCTAAATCTCAGGAATTGTTTCTTAGTCAGGTGAAAGAATCAAAATCAAATAAGAAACAAAAGAAAGCAAAGAATAACCAACATTCATATCAAGCAAAGAAAAAATCCTCTTCTAAAGGGGAATCATCTAAGAAGGATAGGCCTTTTGTGCATATTGCAAGAAGGATGGACATGAAAAACATTATTGTTATAAGAAAGATATTGATGAGTTGAAAAATATTCTCAAAAGGAATCACATTGATTTTCCTTCTAGAATTTCTGAATCACCTCCTTCTTCTTCAAAACAATCCAAAAGGGACAAAGGTCAAGCATCTACATCATAATGTAAATGACAAGATCTTTGTGCTCTTTTGGGTCTAGGATCAGGGAGATGGCTTCTAGATTCAGAAGCATCTCATCATATGGCATCTTCATAGTCCATATTCTCTTCATTTCAACATTTTACTATGTCTCCTATCTTGATGGGAAACAATACATACATGAGTGTAATTGGGAAGGGATCTATTAGTTTTGGGGACAACACTTTCCAGAATGTTTTGTGTGTTCCTCATTTGACGAACAATCTTCTTTCCATATATCATATTACACATGGTGGAGAAGGGAGGACTATGGAGTTCACACCTGATTCAGTCATCATTCAAGACTTGGAAACCAGAGAGATCATTGCTACTGGGGTGGTTGATCATTCATCTCGGTTGTATACCCTTGCATATTTTTCTTCTAATGATGACATTGTTCCTTTGGTTGTTGATCACAACTGTGATTCAGAGGAGAATTTTGGCTACTTGAACTTAGGAATTCTCACATCAAATCCAGTACTTGAGCCATGCATTCTATCTCCTCCACCTATTGTTTCACTTGAGGATACTTGTGATTCAATAGTTTTGGTTCCATGTGATTCAGTGCAGCAAGATCCTGATTGTCTTTCAAATTTGGCTACTTTGGATGACATCCTGATAGGTATTTATGACTTGTTCGTGGAGTCTCATATTCCAAATTTTGGAGACATCATTGATAGCATTCATCTTCTCTTTGATGGAGAACATCCTTCTTCGATTGTTATGAGGGAACACCTTGATCCTCTTGTTCAATCTCTACATGATCATTCTCCACAATTTGGCGTGAGTGTGGATACTTTTGGACAACATTTGGAGGAGGCTTCTTTGTCTTTAGAGGGGATATTTTATCTTTGGATTGTGCTCTACATTCATCTCTACTAGATGTTGGATTGTCCTCTTCAGCAGTGTGGCCTAGAGTGCCTATTTGGAGTGTCAACTTTTGGCATCAACATGGAGACACTTGAGCATGCTTCAAAGATATCATACATCATTCATATTCTCAATATCTTGCATACCATCTTGGTTTTGTTTCTTCCTAAGGGGAGGAACATTGTTCGATGAGATTGGATCATCTTTAGCCTTCAATGTCAAGCTTCTACCATCATTATAGGAGACTCAACATTGAGGGGGGATGCATTGTCTCTCTTCTTCTTCTCTCTTATGGGGGGGTCTTTTTCCTCAAATGGGATTTTGGCCTTCTCATGCATCATTGAGAGCATTCCTTTTTTGTATTTCATCTCTCTTTTGGGGAGGAGTTTTGTCCCACTGGGTTTTATCCTTTTCTCTAGTTGTCAGAGATTGCATTGCATATATGTACATGGGTACCTAACATGGCCTAGTATCCAGGACCCATCTTTGTGTCATTTGCATAATAATCTGCTACTCCCTAAGTTGCACTTAAGGGGGTGTGTTGGTGTAAATAAAGTCTTGCACCTAGTTAATTCATTACTAGGGGACTTATTTACACATGTTAAGTTTACTTAGGTCATAGGAAGGAATCTTTCTAAAAGGTATTAGTTATCATTAGTTGTTATCTTATCTTTTGACTTGTAACACATGTGAACCTAGGTAAGTGTGATTAGTTGTCTCATGTCATATGATTAAGACACTTGTATTAATCCTATGACATCTTGCATCTCACCTTGGATATATAACCAAGGGGTTTCTCATTGTAAACACATCACAATCATATCATTGAATTATATTGATAAGAATATAGTTTATTCTTGTCACATTCCATTCTCTCTTCAAAACAATCTAAAAAGGACAAAGGTCAAGCATCTACATCAAAATATAAAGGACAAGCTCTTTGTGCTCTTTCATGTCACATTCTATTCTCTCTCTTTGTGCTTTCCATTTGGTCTCAAGATCTTGGTATCCATAGCCAATTCTAACAATTCTACTAATTTAGTTACTCTTACATTTCAAAATAGAATTTAATAAATAATATTAAATGAACTTGTTGAATTTTACTTGAGTATCAATGTTGAATGTTTCATTTAGAAATGCATCTATCATAACCATCTTCTTTGCAGCTTATGTATGTTCTATAGTTGCATCTTGAGCACTTTCACCATTATGTGTGCAAAGAACACCACAAGAGCAATAATGGTGGGGGGGAACTTTGGGCCTAGAATTCTCATCCATATTAGGCTCTACTAGAGGCCTCACACATTGTATGTAATCCTTTGAGTGAGTGAGCTAATAGGCTCTAGCGTGTCCACCTCGATACTGTCCTTCACAACAGAAGGAAGGACAACATGCCCCACCATGGATTTGGTCAAGGGTCTCGGTTCCAACTATGGATTACGTTGTGCACCCAATCTATCGTGTGTGGAGCCCCCACCTCTACCATGAAAGTCTAAAATATCAAAATAATTTGGCACCTTATTAAGGACAAACTCACAATAGATTTTCCTCAAAAATATTGTGGTACCTCATAGTTATTGCATGGAGGTTAGTCAAAAACCATCCACCACTGCTCCTAAAACTTATTTTTTATTAATTCATGGTGGCACCAATGGATAGGGAACCTCCTACATGCATGTAATAAAAGTGTGTTGGTTTTTGGGTCTATAAAAAGGGCACACACACGTCAACTTTGCTTTATTTTTTCTTTTTTCACTTGTGTATATGAAATTCCACTAGCATAAAATTGTTTTAATTCATCCCTCTTATTTGACCAAAAATATATTTTCTCACTCATTTCTCTTACATGTGAAACAATCGATTGGAGCGACTCAACAATGCCTCTCCTATAAGGGTGGGTTATAGAATGCTCATTTAATCTTCCAATCAACTATTCAAGCTCTCTTTTGTTGTTTTCAATTTCATTTAAAAAAAATTCTTGCATTCCTTGTGGATGCCTACAAACTAAGGGAGGGGCTTGAGGTTCTTCTTGTTCAGGAGGGTCTTCGTGAGGGGGTGATTGCGATTGTCAATGTTTGGAGGTGGAGATTGATTTCCTAGAAATTAAAACAAATTTTATTTAAAAAACCTATTTCAATCTACATTTTAATTTAAATTTGAAACTAAAGCAATAGAAATACATACCTCTTCAATTTCTTTGACCTCTTTGATGTCTTGGCGGCATCCTCACGAAGAATCACAAGAAAATTTTGATCTCCTTTTGGCAAGCGCGAGTTGGAAGGGCACAAAATGAGAGCTAGGATTGCGAGTTTACAAAAAAATGAGTCTCTAACACTTGAAATTTTTAAAATCAACTTTTACATTTTCCAAGCGCCAAATTTGGCATTCGCCAAATGACTTAAGTTGTTTGGTGCTCGCCAAATGCTTTATTTCATGTTTTTTGCACAATGTGACACCTTTGTTGTGTCACAGATTGGTGCACACACCCATACATACATACATACATACATACATACATACATATATATGTATGTATATGTATATGTATGTATATGTATATGTATATGTATGTATATGTATATGTATATAGATGTATACACACATATATACATTTATATATACATACATATGTATATATGTGTGCATATATATGCAACAATATAAAACAACACCTTAAACTCATTAGAACATTACATATAGACCTATTTGGGAAATGTAAAACTACTATAGACTTTTTTTAAAATTTTATAAAACTACTTTATATATTCATTCAAACATAACTTATAAACCCAATCAATTAATAAGTTGTCTAAATATTTAATGAAAAGAAAGTAAATTAATTTGTAGATAAATCACTGACTAGGAGATACTTGAGTTAATTTGTTTTAAAATACTCTTCATTTATGTTATTTAGGATGCCTATATTTTTAAACACAAGGAATTTTATTTATACTATTATTATGTTGTTTGACTTTAATATTTGTAAACATGTGTTAGTTACAAAATACCATATATTTTATCATGCATTTCATCTTATTCAAAACCACAACAAAAAATCAAAATTTGAATCAATTAAACAAAGAAAATAGTACCTTAAAAAATTAGACATCCTATTCTGATATATGACTATCTTTATGAAGAGTAAGCATTGTTGAGCTAATGAATTAAATAATCTACATTTTTAAATTTTAAGCAATCTTAGATTTGTAATCAACCAAATAGGAAAAAAAATAGTTGGATAATATAAGTAGTCCTCATTTGTGTAACATAAGATTCATATACTTTAAAATATGAAAAATTATATTAATTACTAGATTTATGGATCCTAAACAAAATTTCTACAAGGTTAATAACATGGTATGATACTCAACTTGCACTTTATCCAATAATGAAAAGTAGTAATTATAAATTTAAAAACACCAATTTTTAAATGAACTAAACAATGCAAATTCTGAAACACAATGAATTAAAGTTGAGAATTGTAAAGAAAATTTGACAAAAATAATTAGTAAAGATGAAAATTATATTTTATTTTTCAACCAATAGGTATGTGCAAGATCATCATGGAAAAAACAAGCCCTTAAGTGGCAAAAAAAATAGAAAAATCAGAGTTAGGCAACTTGACGTAAAAATTTGAATAAGTTATCTATATTATTTAAAAAATATGTAAGAATAGAATCTGTAGCAAATTGAATGTAATTTCTAAACTACTAGGTTTTTTAAAAAAAAAACTATTTCAGTGAAAATTTTAAATTTCAATACAGGTACTTAAATTTCAAGGAAAAATCAAGTAGGTGTATGTCTAACCACCCAAACCACAATAAAATGATAATATTTTTATAATATTTTAGATATAAGTAGAGGACTCATGTCTAGATGTGATGCATATTTTTTTGTAATTTTTTCCAAGTAAATAATTAATTATGAATTTTGTCTTACAACTTTTAAAAATATAAAACTTCATTATGTCTAACCACCTTAACAAAACTTCATGATTTTTATTTTTTAATCATATAGTATGTGAAGCATAGAATGTGACACATGTTTGATTCAAAAATGTAATACTATTTGAAAACTATAGATGTTTTTCAATTAGCCTATCAATTAGGACTTTAGTTGTAATTCAAATAGAAAATGAATAATAATTATTTATTAAATTCAAAGTAAAAGCATAATTTATATTGGTGGAAAGTGGGAATCTCCTTTAAAACCATTTTTGTTTCATCAATTTTGGGTAAAAAAAATAGTCCTTAGCCACATACCTTACACATACCCATCATATCGCCACTTTTTGGCCCATCATGATCCTGCACATACCCCAACCTTTTTTTAGATGAACAATTCTTGAATGAGATCAAGAGAAATACCTTTTATAACACAACAAATTATATTTGATTAAAAAAAATCAACAAAAAACACCATAGAAAGATAACAAATTATTTATTTCCTTGACAATTTAGTTATCCTAAATAAATTTGGAACGAGTTGAACAATATTATATATTTAATTCGATTATTTGAATAAATGATCAATTAAACAAAAACTAATCACTATGTTTCTCAACTATCATTTGTTTAGCATGAACAATAAATGAAACATGTATGTTTTTTATATTAAAAATAGGGAAGGTCCCTAAACCTGAAATATTCCGAGCCAATTTTTTTCAACTTTTTCAATTGCAAGTTACAAACAATTTGCACCCGTTAAGGTTAGCTCTAAACCAAAACGATGTTGAAACAACTCTAACCAGAATGTACACCAGGATCCCGATGTGGGCAAGGTGTGAGCATTGGTCAGAGGATCTGAATTGAAATGCTTATACAAAAACTCTAACCAAGAATGTGCCCGCGAAGGACGATCATATGGTCAGAGGATCCCTATCACTAATAAGCTGAAATAACTCAACGTCAAGAATGTGCTTTCCAAACCGAGATGGAATGGGAGCTACCATATGATGGAGATGCTAAGAATTACAATGTGATTAAGGGAAATAAGCTAGAATGCTGAAAGTACTTGACACCCAGAATGTGTTTTCTAACCCTGAGTGGGAAAGGAGCTACCATAGGGTGGAGATGTAAATATTACAAAGCAATTACAGAATGTAAAGATGAGCATTACAAATCATGATTAAGCAAGATTAAAGAACTGCTAACAATACTACTGTTCAGCTTACAATAAAGTATTTAATGCCTGCAAGATCAAATATTAGAGCTCTTCAAATTGCTGCAACAACAAGGAATCTTTCACAAAGCCTTTAATGATTTCCTAACACCAATACAAGAAGGAAAATGCAGATTTTCTCAAATCTGTTATGACAGACCTGCACTTTAAAATATATAACCAACATGCCTGTAACCCACTAAATTGCTCATATATCACTCAAAACTGACCCAAATGACTTCAAGTTTGATGCAATAGACCTTCAAAATGATGGCGCCTAGTTTAGTAATAAGAAATGGCAACTAAAAGTGGTTATTAATTACTGACACGAATCCCAAGGCACTTCAGAAAGTACGACCTTCAAGGAATGACGAATTTGCTTTATAAAATCATAAACTTCATATTAAAATCTGCAAATATTCATGAAGGGGCGCCTCCAACAGGGAAACACAATGAGACAATACCCAGAACGAGAATGTTTACGATTTGAGACTTGTGAGTAGAAACATACATTCAGCAGTCATGACCAACAACTCTGGAATTGACAGAAAATGATAAAACTCAACTACAAAGGATAGGAAACCAACTATAACTGAAAAGACAAATCAATAACACTCAAACCTCTCAACTAGTTGATGTCTTTCAAGCAAGAAGAAGAGCCAAGCTAGGAGGCCTTCATTCCTCGAAGCGATCCAATACCATTCCGGCAGAGTAACATTACTGCAAACCAAAGATGATCCAAAAGAATAGAAGTAGCCTCCTTATATAGACCTTTGAGAAGATCTCTTGAAAACCCTAAGAAGTGCGTCCCACCACAAGACACTTTTAGGTTTTTTGACTTTGTTTTATCAGCAGCTCCCTCTAAATGGCGTCCCATTCCTCTAGAGATAAAAATCACTTTTAAAATAATATAACATCTCTCAAGGTTAGCGTCCAATTCCACTTTAGCAATTAACTTTAGGAAAAGACGCAATATATTCCTCATGAGAGAATAACCCTCAAAGTCCCCTTCTTTAAAATGACTTAAAGTCATATTACTAGGACAAGGGGTTATTTTATAAAATAAAACATTATTGACTTTAAATAACTTATTTCTCCAAAATGAACCTCTTAAGCCAAAAATCATGATCACCCAATGAACTGCAAGTGAAGGAAAGTTGACTGAGCTGGTGCTGACTGGACCACTGCTAAATATAGAATTTACTAAAAATAGTAAATTCAAGAAATTGCTCAGAATGTGATGCAGGCGCCACCATTGTGAAGCTCTCTAAAAACCCAAAAAGAAACTACAATCCAAAATCCCAAACTCCAATAAGCAGAACCCTGAATCTTCAAGAGAACCCACCAAACAGTCAGAAACCCTAATTCTTCCTCTGACTAGCCGACAGCACTCCGAGAATAGGCCATCAATCACTGAGAAGTGCAGTGCTAAAAATGGGGACATTACAAAACCTAATTACAAAATCATAGAACATGGCAGAGTAGAGAAACAAGACTAGCACCTTGGCAAACCCCAAACCTACTAACAACTAAGAAACAACACTATAGAGCACACAAAAAACAAAAAAATAATTAAATGATAAAGTTCCAATTTTTAGTTACAGAATCCATCGACTCCTCCCAACAAGTCATCTCTAAAGAAGTTCTCTTGGATTTTTTTGCCAGAATCTTGTTGATCATCCACAATTCCTTGCTTCTCCTCTTATTTCTTGATCCTTGACTATCTTGTCACCATTCCAATCACAAAAAAAATCATTATACCATCAATAATATTAACAATATTCTCAAAAGATTTTTTCTATTTTATTCACTCTTTTTTCATATTGGCTGAGGATACTGAATATATTTTTCCATTTGTTGTTTTAGCTTTTACAATTTTCCTACTCTTGCATGTTCCTTTCAATATCACCTACTATATTTTTGATATCTTCAATATCAACATTGAAGGAATCCAAAGGATCTTCTTATTGATCAATTTTCTCTGCTTCCTACTATTTTTCTTCTTTATCCTTCCTTTAGTTATCCTCCTGATCTTCTTAATTATAAAATATCTTCTTCTACAAACACATGATCTGCCTCTTTCCTAGAAACATAATCCACCATCTCATTATGGGGAGAAGTATCCATATAGGCTTTCTCTTCTTCTTCCTTTAGAATAACTAAACAAGATCTTTTTTACAATTTAAGAATCTTAAACAATACATATATAGGTTAAAAGTTATATTCTTTTTTAAATTATTCATTTGATGAACTAAACAATCAACAAAAAAAAGTAATAAAATTATTTTTAAAATTACTCTTCAAGAATCTTAAACCAAATATTAAGTAAATTAAAAAAAAAAGAAAATTAACTTGATTTTTTTATATACCAAAAAATCATGATAGTTAAATAACACACTATATTTTTCAACCACCTTTTTTTTAGATCTATAATGAATTATTAAACACAAGAAATTTAGATTCTACAAGAGAGTGAAAAACTTAGTCAAATAGTAAAATTATATTTTAAATTACAATTTGGGAATCTTAAAAAGTACTTCTATAAGCTGAAAAATGCACTATATTTTCAATCTATATTTTTTTAATGAACAATAAACTAAATAATCAACAAAAATACTATATAAGGATGGTGATTTTTTGTAGCTCAAGAACCCTCAACAAATGTGAAAAAAATACACTTTTTCAACCTAATTTGTTTGATAAACTTGTAATGGTAAAAAATCACATTATGTTTTCAACCACCTTTGATTTTAGATGAACCATAGACTAAACACAACAAATTTTAAATCAATTAAGGAGTGATTTATTTTTGTAAAACAACAAATTGATTCTTTTTTACTCTTAAGCATTTTAAACAATATTTTTGTACTATAATCTTTAACATACATTTCTTTGATGATTGATCAACTAAATAATAAAAATACACTCTAGTAAATAAGGTGAAAAAAACTTAGTTATTATATGATTATGTGTTTTCATTTTACTCATTTATTTGACTTCATTTTCAAAAAAATAGTAATAAAGACCAAATGGTAGATTTAGATCAATCTTGAGATCCAAGATGTTGAAGGCCCAAGAGTAAAATATTGATGATTTAGATTAACAAAATGAAAGTGATGAGAAATTAGACAACAAGAAATTATTAAATGAAACTTAGATTACATTTATGTAAATGCATATATTTATCAAGATTAAATGATTGTCAAAGCATAGATTATAGATGGCTGTTGTATCTAAAAAGTATAAAATATAAAATGCTATAAGTTACAACACTTAGTATTATGTACAATAGTGGTACATCCCCCTAATCCATAGGGGTAGTAATAAAACCATTGTTTTTGTTGTGCATTAGGTAACTTGTTTATGGATCTTAATTTTCTTGATACAAAGCTTAAACCTTTGAAAAAGGTTTTGCCTAAGTGATAACATGTTCCCTTTTCCATTTAAAAAAATCCAAGAACTAAAATATTGACATGGTAAATATTTAACTTTATTTTCTTGAATCGAGCCAATTGTCTATGATGTTATATATTATTTTAGTAGAATATTACACTCATTTACTAAATTTGTGAATTCACCACCATTTTTTGTGCTAAGTGTATTCAACATTACTTTTAAGTAATGAAATTTGTAGAAGACTATTCAACTTCTATCTATTTAATTTTATTGGGATAGGGTGTTTCAATCTCACAATCTTAATGTTCATGCCTTGATATTTTGTATTCATTACATATTTTGTCTTTTATGATTTTTTTTTCCACTTGGAAAATAATGTAGAGTTAATTCAAAACCCCCACAACAAAAATCCTTTCTTAAAACACAAGAAATAATAAGAAATACTCATTCAAACATTGCTGCAAATAAACACAAAAATTTGCTCTCTTCTTGCAACCAAATCACAGACTTTCCTTACAAATTCATGAGCATTGCTTACATCAGTCCTCAAGGGGCTCAAGGACTACAACATATCCCACAAGAAATCTAAAATAACAGAAAAATAATGGCATCTACAGAAAAAGAAATCTTCCCACACACTCCTCAAAACCCTTCCTACAAACAAACTCTCAAAACAAGCATTGGCAACTTGCAATTAGCAACCCTCCTTCAAAGAAAAAAAATACATATGTTGTAGCTACATTTTTCTTCCTTCAACCTGCAAATAAACTTTCTCAAAACCCTCCTACAATAGCCTCCTCCAATAATGCTATGCCCAGCTATCCCTCCCCCTCAAAAATCTACTTCAAAACTCTTTATTTCCTAATTCTCCACCTCCTTGTCAAGGAATTTATTTCATATGATTAATTTTACCTTCCCCAGGTATGCCATTTATTGTAGCTACATATTTAGAACCTCAAAAAATAATTAAAACAAAATAAATGTCCATTCCCAACAACCCACCAAAGATAGGAAAAGCAGTTTTAAATTCTTCCTTTTTTGACTCCTGAAAAAGAAAATGAATAAAAGCAAGTTTGGGTGCCCACTTCCGCAACCCCTATTATTTAGGAATCATGCACAGAGTATTTTAAAACTCCTTATCTCAATCCCAACACCCCCATAATTTTTTTTCAAATATTTAATAATTAAATGTTTTAAAATTGCTTTATTTTGCTTTTTCACCCACAAGGCAATTTGTCAAAGCTGTACAAGAAATTAGTTGAAAAATTAATTTATTTGAAGATAAATATTTAGTCATCCTTAACATGTAATCCAAGCCAAAAATATGAAATACAATCACTCCAAGATTTCCACTCCAAAATTAAGCAAAATAGATTGAAACAAGATTATCACTAGGCCATGGATGCTCTGCATCAAAAAAGTTGGCATCTCATATAATGACTATTTAAAATTTCATAAAAATAAAATATAGATGAAGTTACCTTAATGTTCACAATACAACTTCATTAAATAAGTCTTTTTTAGTTTAGGTTGTTTTGGAGCTTTCCTTTAGGCCAAGCCCTTAGATTGGTTTTTTGACCTCCACAAAAAACCAAATAGGAAAAATGATAAAAATATGTGTTCTCTTATCTTACATGCATCTAGGAATTAACAACAATGATAGAATAAAATAAAACTATGTAACATGCCCATTGTTCTACCCATTTATTTTACTATGTTTTACCCACATGTGAACAAATAGAATAAAATAAAACTATGAAACATGCCCATTGTTCTACCCATTGATTTTACTATGTTTTACCCACATGTGAACAAATTGTACTAAGTTAACATTTAGGCAATAAAAAATTTCTTTCAAATTCAATAACAATTTGCACATTTGAAATAAACTCATTTCAAACTTTCCCTTTGCATTACAAATAAACATTACAAAATTCCAAGTAACGAATGCACATTACGTAATTTCATGATAGCATTTCTCATTTACAATTTCTTAATAAGAATAGAGATACATGTTTACATGCATAACTTCCATGAGCTTAATGAAATAGATATACAATCAAAATACAATGATCTAGATGTCACCAATGTCGGTGCATACCTCCTAGATGTCCCCATTAAGTGGTGTTGCATTCTAGGTCTCCCCAAATTGGCGCTACATCCTCAAATCCCAACCGCCAACTATATGAGGGAGATCATCACTCAAGAACTTTGCTGCTAACCCCAAACTTACTATGGTCTCCTGTACATCTACCTAATTGGTAAGATGGCCCTACCCTTTAATGAAGAGATTGGTTTGGTAACCTCATAATATTGGCCTTCTTGAGCATAGTGTTGTGTCCTACATATCTAGAGCTACCATACATTAGCTACAACCTACATGTATGACTTTCCTACCTAGTATGAAATCATAGATCATAGTGAACTGACAATGGAAACAATGGCTACTTACACTACTTTGGCCAAAGAATTCAACACCCAATACTTCGACTGTAGGTCATTCGTTCACCCACCCTTAGCTCAATTTGGTATTGACCATTCACAATAATAACACACATTATATCTAAGATGATGACATAAAAAATTGTATAACTAGGTTACTCCATTAACCCAAGAATAACCAAGTTAACCATACATGCATACATACTAGTGACCAACTAGGTTATTCCTTTTCCCATGGATTATTCTAACCCTAGGAATAACCAAGCTAGCCACCCATGTTCAAACTGGAATTTTCATTAAAGTACTTCAACACAACAACATATTCACATTTCACATGAACCATGCAATCATTCATATAGTATTGAAAAACTAAGTATAGTTCTAACAACATTATAACCACAAAAATTCTAAAATAGTACATATTTATATACCAAATTTAAAGGTTTCACCAAGTCAAGACAATACCAAGAATCATGCAAGCTTATCCCCAAACTAAGAAATAAACCAAATTCATAAAAGCAAGCTTAATGTAAGTATTCAAAATCATCTTTCCACAACTATGGCATTCATAAACAAATAACATGACAACATTAAGAGATTAGAGAAATAGAAATCAGCATGCCTAGATTTAAAGCTCCAATGGATAATACTGCTTTCCAAACTCAACCTCCACAATCATGGTTGCTACTCCTTCAATGTTCAACCTATCTCCAAACTCTAGCCTCTTCACAAAGAACTCTTAATAATTGCAAATTCACAAACAAATTCTTACTCACAAAGGCTCTCAAAATACTCTAGGACAGAAAATATAGCAGAATAAGAATGAAGATATACAAATGGAAAAGTGCTTTAAAAGATAGAAAGAACACCTTTATTTATAATAAAATATGAGCATCTTAATGCTACAAACAAGCTACCAAATCTGCCACCTTCCTATTCCAAATACATTGGCTAAGCTCAAGAAGTGAGAGGTGATTGTTTAAAACACTAGTTTGCAAACACATATATAGTTCAGATCCTCAATTAAAGTTGAGTCACTCATATCTTGGTGACAACAATGATTTAAACTCAGAAAATGCAACCTACAGGTTTCCTTATTGCAATATAAGTCAACTACCCAACTTTTGGATAAAGACTAAGTCTCAAGCTTCCTCAAGGTTGCATGTTGGATTATGGCACAAAAAAAGACTTCTTTTAGTTTTAAACTTCTCAACAATATGGTGCCACCTTTCATATTATGCGCCCTCTCTTTTATGCGTAGGCTTTGATAAATTCAGCGATGTAATGACTAACATTTTCTTTTGGAAATGATTCCATATAATACTCATGTGTTGTTTAGATGCATTAAGACTTATTCTCTCATGCACTATATGTGCACAACACTTAACTTAGTCATTTCACTTTATATGGTAGTGTTAAATCATATGCGCTTTAGCTTATTTCAAAGCACATTTAAATGTTTAACATAATATAATATAGTAATTATTAATATATTACTATAATCTTTATAATATATATATGTATATATATATTTATTTATTTATTTATTTACATTAACCTAATCATATATATATATCCATAATTAAACACATATATTCACATATTCATCAATTGGTGCATATATACAAAATATGTATATATATGTCTTGTATGTCCAAATAGATACTCCCATGCATATGATATACCTATACATGAATATAAATAAGTATTTCTACCTATGTATACACATGCATGTATATATTCACATGTATGAGTTATTAGAGACATGTACATATGTTTACCTATGTATACACATGCATGTATATATTCACATGTATGAGTTATTAGAGACATGTACATTCTATGTATATACCCATCGATTAATATATAAACATAAATACACGAAAAAGAACTTATGCTTATCACAAAAACTTAATCACATCTTCCCAATCAAGAACATTCAAAGACTAAAACCACAAATCAATATAAAATATTCCTAAACCAAAACTGAAGATTACTTACCAATTCCCAAACTAACTCAAGACTCAACTTTGACCAACTAAGATGTGAGTGTGTGCATTCTCAATTAGGCTCATTAAGGGTTACCAAACCAAGTTCTTCTCATGAATGATACTCCCCCTCTCTTTCGAAGGAATGAATATGTTCTTGCATCCAACTTAGTGCATCACAATAGTAGTTAACTAATAACAATACATTCATATGCATCATATATTTTTATCTTCAAAACATATAAAACATCATATTGAATTGCACATTTATTCACCATATTTATAAGATACATATACAAAACACAATCATTTATTAAAGCATTCTAACTTAACAAAGGTAACAGTAAATAGGTAAAACACAATGGGGTGTAACAAACTATGAGTATCAACTAGGTAGTCTGCAGGGAAAAACTACTATAGTCTATAGATTCAATCAAGTAGGTGATGGTTTACACCAAAGAAAAATTATCAATAGATAATGGGAGATGCAATATCAAAGCACAACAATAGTATTCAAGTAACAAGAATAATATTACCTAAAATAATGAGCTCCTTAAGGATTTGAGAGATATGCAACCCAAGCTATCCTATCATATTTTCCAATTAATCATGCGGAACAAGAGAATGTAGAAAAGAATGGATTCTTTTAGCCTTCAATAAAAAATTCAATGGAGTTTCTTTAAGATAGCTAAGAGATCTAGGCAAGAGATACAAAAAGTTCAAAAATATTGTTTTGTCTTGACAAGGAATGAGAGTTTTTTTTGTTGGGTACATGAATGGGGAGTATTACAATCTCAAGTGGGTGTTACAATAGGTAGCAATGAACATTTGAGCAATAAACTAATGTTTAAAACTCAAAAACATTTGAGATATGCTAACACATCATGCAAACATTTGTTTCACACTCCCATCTTGTGGAAATTCTTTAGAATTTGACTTGTGTTCCCATAATAGAGGGAGAACGATATTTTAGTCCAAAACTTGGGCAAACCTTAGTGAAATGAAAATAGTCCAAGGTTCAAGCTCAAGTGGAACTAGAACATGCTACAAGAGTGGATAGTAAAGCAGGTTCAAAACAAAAAGTGAAATTATAAGGGAACATAATTTCTATATTACAATTCGGTGCCTCAATTATTTTCTCTCTATGTAGTGGTCGCATGGTTCCATCCATAGGCATTAAATACCCAACTTGCTCCACCTCTCTTCAATGTTGGTTAATAAGGACTAGATGAACTAACTTCTTTATCTTGTCAAACATATGGTAATTGCTATAATGATCTAAAATTCATTTAATATGAGTGGTGCTTCTTTTGTGGGATTAAAACCTTTTGAACTATTTGCATTGAAAAATACATGGATGTATGTGAATAACAAGGTGCATGCATTCCTTGGAAAACTCAGGTCATGCCAAGAAATATGGAGAAAATAAGAGGGAGAAAAATGCTTGGCATGTTTTTGATATGTGTGGATGCATATTAAAATGTATAAGTTGTGTGTTTATATATACATACATACAAATATATATACACACACACATATATATATGTATATTGTACATATATATATACAGACGCATATATATACAGAATATATATACACATACAAACATATATATATATATGAGTGTGTTTATGTGTGTGTGTATGTATACACAAACAAAAACAGTCATACATAGACGTATATAAATGTATAATGAAAATGCAAGCTAATAGATAACCAAAAATAGAAAATGAACACACAGATTATTGAATTTGTAAATGGGGTTTGTAAGGAAAAACCCATCACCAAAAAAGACCTTTCATTTACTTGTAAAGCAAAGTAAAAAGACACTGCATAAATATAAATGTGAAATGCAAAACTCATGAAAATAACTATAAGTAGAATGCACAAAGCACATTTTATAGTAAATAAAAGAAGTTGTGTTATATTCAATAGCAATAGGATATAAATTTTAACATAGGTAGATCAATTACAAACTTAGGTTTTCATAAATGTGCACAAAAAAGTAACCAAGGGTTTCATAATAATAATTCCTCACTCACAGGAATAAAGAAGTGTGTTTTCAGGTAGATGTTGAATATTCCAGGCAAGGGTTTCATGAGATTAATTCCTTAAGCATGCATATTTGGAAAAAACCAAGCAAGGGTTTTCACATATATGGCATATAATAAATGGGCTTGTCGATTTATGCCCATATTCACATGGTTTTTTTATAAAAAGGTTGAAGTAGACCAAAAAATCATTTTTTGTAGACATGTGGTCAAACCCACAAAATTCCTCTATCATTTCTACAGACAAAACCATTAAACAATCAACTTTACTAGGCTGTGAGCGCACGCTAAAACGGGGAGAGGAAATAATCATTTAACCCCAAAAAAACCCATGGGAAAAAGACCAACACCATGACCCGATAAAATCAAACACATGGCGAAAAGGCATGTAAGAGGAATGATTTATTTCATAAACAAGCAGTAATAATTTTTCAATCATCGAATAAACCCTTCACGAGTCATGAAAGATGCAGAAGAAAATGATTAACCAATACCATTGTTTGCATATTGAAAGGATAATGATGTTTGTTGTTACCTCAATGCGTGCGAAGCAGCAGGAGCCATGGAGAGTCATAGATGTTTGCATAAGCTTCCATTGTCGAGAACCTTCCAAAGAGAGCACACAACAAAATGAGGGAAAAGAATGGGATAACCAAAAAAATAGCATTAGTCATATGCATTAATCGGACCCCAAATGAAGTTTAATTGGGGTGTAATGTGTTTGGTGTCTGATGCTAATGTTAGGTGATTAATGTGTAGGAGTGATTTTTAATGGGCGCAAAAATAATTTTATAAGGTGCTAACGTGAATTAGACCCATTGAATTTTGAGCGGATTTGAATGATAAAATAGTTTTAATTAAATGTTAATAGTGAACATTTAGGTGTTTTTAAAAAAAAAATTGGTGGTTATAGTGGGCGGATACTGGGACGTTAGGTGGCAACAAGCAGACGACACCTCTAAAAGGTGACTTTTTGACCCCTGTGTGCATATCCAACGCTCTTGCACTTGACTGAATTTCCCACAAGCCAAAATGTTAGCTATAAGCACTTAACTTGTGAGTAAGAAAAACCCATAAAAATTTTGTTGATTCGATGTACGATTTGAATTCTATGGTTGCACAAAGTTAGCCCTGGCACATACTGGGACATCTCCCCTACACAATAAAAAACTCAAATAAAAGCAAACAACACATAGAAATATTTTAATAAAACATTACGTGTTTTTAAAGAAAAGTCCCCAATGTTTTTATGAAAAATTGCATGCTAAAATCAAGACGAAGAAAAAAGAAGGTGATGCGCTTTAAAGTATATTACATGCACGTCGTGGGTTCATCCTACCTTGCTCAACGGGTATGGGCAGCTAGCAGTAACAACAAAAATGTATCCCAAAAAGCATATTGTAACAAACGCAACAATCGGATTGTTGGAGGAGAACATACTGGAGTGTTCTCTTAGAGTGGGAGGAATAAAGCTCTATCCAACCTTGCATTACCAAGGGAGATGGCTTTAATCAGTAGAAGGAATTATTTCTTCCTATAATAGGTTACAATGTTTTAGTGACGTTTTTGTTGATTTTTTGTAGTTTGAAAGTTGGAGTGTGGATTTGGTTTAAAGCAACTCAAATTGGATATTCAACAATATTTTTTTATTTATTAATAGAATGTTTCTAGGTTCTTGAGGTTGAGATAAGACCAAGAGCAATTTTATGTGTGAGTTAGGCCAAATAATGTAAAATGTAAAGAAAGTTTATTTTCTTGCACGTTGATGTAAATCAACAGGGCTATATATGTAAGATTGCTATAGCAAATTAGCATTGTATTTTGTAAGGAAAGTTTGTTGTTGAGTCTCATTTAGCTTTGACCTATTTTAAATTCAAATTCTTGGCAGGTTTTTATTCTCCTAGATCTGACGTCGGCTTGTAACATTGTAATTTCGGGAAATTTGGCATAAGCAAGTATAAATACAAGGTTATTTCACATATTTCACCTAAGCAATCATAACATCAACCTAAGACTTTCAAAAGAGCATCTTTATAGCAAGTTTGTGATTACAAGAGCATTCAAGAGCTGATTATCAAGCACTTTGGAGCATTATTCAAGATTCAAGCATCATGTCAAAGTCATCGTGCATCATAAAACAAGCAAAACACACAAAAACAAGAAAAACAAGAAGAGAAGAACCAGAAAACACCTACCTTGAAAAATGCAATGCCAAAATCCACAATGGCCGGCAAGAAATCCTCAAATTCAAATTCGGCCCTCAACCCTCTGCTCCGCTCTGGCTCTTTCTGTTGAAAATACAAAGAAAAAATGAGTGAAAATCGAGAAGCGACGAGAATATAAACTAATTCACACATGTGAATTGATTGTCATTAATGCATGGTAGTTTAGAAATCAAGGTCGGGAAGGCAGTTAGAAGGAAGCCAACACAAAACACAAAGGCAAGTCAAAAATCAAAATCGGGAAAGAACTCAGCACAAGAACTTTCAACAAGTGCAAAGTTCCAAAATCCAAACCCAACAGATAAGAGGGGAGACAGACACAGGAATCGAGATCGGGATGTAACAAAGAACAAGAATCTTGGAAAGGTTCTTGGTTCCAGCTCCAATTCGATGCCTGATTCCGAAACACAAAAGGGAAAACAAAAAAGTTAGAAATCAGAGTCGAGATGAAAATTGGAACTAGAACCTTAGAAAGGTTCTTGGTTCCAGTTTCATTCTGAAACCTAATTCCAACAAACAAAAGGAACATAAGGAAGAAATGCGGGAAGCGGGATCAAAATGGAAATAAGAACTCGCACTTTTGAAGATGCAAGGTGACAATTCTGATCTGAAACCCGACCCCAACAAAACAAGACAAAGTGCGGGGATCGAAATCGGGAAGTAACCAGAACTCAAACCTACTAAAAGTGCCAAGTGTCAGTCTCAGTGTTAGTCTAAAACTCGACCCTAATAGAACAAAACAAAACAAGGCTTTAAAAGAAAAAGACAACTCCCAAAGCCAGAACAAAAACACCAAAGGCAAAAATAAACAAGGGGGACCCATTTTGACTAAAAAGAAATGGGGTGGTTATGCAAGGCATAACAGGACCTGTAGCTTTTTGTTTCTCCATAGATTCTAGTACACTCACCTCAAATAATAGAAATGGAGGTGGTCTATGTTAAGTAACTTTAGGATGTATAAGAAATTGTTGGTACAATAATATCCCCATGAAATAATTTTATTAGCTCAACTCTCACCTCAAGTGTGAGTTGTAGATAAGGTCCAACCCCTTTACTAAAAGGCGTGCATTAACCCTCGTAATGTCGTCATCCTAGCTCTCTAGGCAAATGTTAGATTTCTATTTTTCACTTACATTTGAATTAAATACTTTGTTTGTGTCAAGTATTGCAAATTAGTGCAAATGATTTTTCTTGTAAAATAGACCTTTGGCATATTGCACCCACAAATCTTATGGGTAACTAGATTTCAATGCCCTCCCAATTGATCTATTTGTGGTCATGGTTGTGTTTAGCTACTCTCAACTTGATCTCTTAAAGAGTTACCGAAAAGGGAATTGCAAATAGAAAATAAAAGTTAAGTTTGAGTTCTTTCAAATTGAGGATCAAGCAAGAAAAAAAGTTTTGGAACTTCAAAATCTTAAAGTCGTGATCATTAGGGAAGCACTCAAGAGTAAAGTTTCCCCCAACAACCTATCTTAGGCATTAGAGCCAACCTACATGTGAAGACTGCTACTAGGCCCTCGAGGTGGGAGTCTTTGGCCTATGATGACATAATTTTGAGAGTTATTCTGCCTCCACCATCAATATGGAGGCTGCTTGTTTAGTGGTGCTAAATTCTCACTTTGGAGAACTCTCTTGATGAGCTAATCTTCTTGTTTGGGATGATCCACCGCCTCCTACCTTTTATGTAACAGTGCATGGTTATGCTTAGGGGTCTTGCAATTTTTTTATATTTATATTGGAACTTTTTAGTGTTGTATTCATTTTGTGATCTATCAAACTTTACATAATTACTGTCCAATATTTCAATAAACCTTCATATGCACTTATATATATTTTTAATTGTATAATATAATAAGAATTTTCCAATTAAAATAAATTTAATTATACTTTTTAAGTTGTAATTTTTCTTAAGACATACTCATTATAAACCTTGTCCTACAGACACGCCCAAAACTATCTTTATCTGTACTAGAACAAAAACAAATGGTGGAATGGTAACTTACTCTAGAGCAAATGTTGAACTTTTTAAAACAGCGTTTAGATTGGCTATAAAAACAAAACAAGAGGGATCACAAGGCCTACAAACACCTCTAAGCTATCTTACACAAGATGATAAGAGATGTGAATTACCATTACATCTTTTTCGAGATAATTGATTTACAAAGAACTTATTTCCAGATATTGTAAATCTACCTGCCTGCAGATGGTTTAAGTAGAACAACTAAGAAAACAATCGATTAGTGTAGGGTTAAAGAGGTCAATCCTTTAATTGACTTCAAATCCTCCTTGCAAGAATAAATCGTTAATAGACTGGTATTACAGGCAGCTTCATGTACTTTTCATAAACAATTTAGAAGAACCACAATTAACAGTCGACTTGGCCATAATATGAAGTTTTTGAAGCTTCCCTACTCTTGCAGAAATAGATCACCACAATTCCCTTGAGGGAAAATTAGTTTGTTATTTGAAGAGAGAGAGAATGTTGCAGATCACCTATGCGAAGGAGATGAGAACCCACAGGCAGATTCCTATTGCCAGCTTTATCAACAATGCTGAGATCCTTGCATACATCAACATTAAAATGAACTCTTTCCCTGGCTCCTGAAGTGATATGAACCTTATGGAATCCAAGTAATTGCTTCTTTGGAGCATTGTGCTTGAATGGAGGTGTAGAAAATAAGAATATAACATGACTTCCATCTCTAGGACCAATGTTGTTCACATCAACATGAATATCCATTTGCAAGTTTCGACAATTAATGTGGGTTATTCGAACAGTCTCACAGGAAGTCTCACAGGAAAAATTAGATTTTTTCTGGGAATAAGCAAGTTTGTCATCCATAGGAAGAGATAGCAGCTTAGGTGCCTGAACCAGAGTGTATTTGAAGTTTGTATAACTCAGACCATCGCCAAACATGTAAACAGTTTTTCCAGTGTAGAACCTGTAAGTTCGGCCAGGATACCCTGTGGCTGGATCTGGCCTCATGTTCATGTTAGTCATGGGAATTTTAACAAACTCTTGTGGATACCAAGTCACGGGCAATCTCCCACCTGAAAGAACAAAGACTGGCACATGCATCAGTTGCCAACCTTGCAGATTCACATAAATAAGGCTTAAACTTATGCATTCATAAAGAATGATTCTGCAATTGACAGAATTTATCCAATTTTTTGCAAATTTAGCAAGCATTTGATTGTTGCATGTTTAGGGTTTAACCTAACATCTGCAACAAACTTTTTCGTAATCCCAGCTCTTTTTGAGTTTAAATCTTGATTTTACCTTCATACACTATAAACTGGGTTGAGACCATTCTTACAAATAAGATGTTCAATGCTAGTTGCATTTTGGGATGTCTTATCATTTCACGAGGGTAACAAAAATATACCGTAATCGTAGAGCAGGTTGGAGAGCATTCTTACTCAGCAATTTAAATTTGAAGGAAAGCGTAGATTCCTAGCATAATGGGATTTGCACAACCCGTCGATAAATTTTTCTCAGCAGTGAAAATGGTTAAAGGAAACTTAACCTTAAAAGGGATTAGATTTTTGAGATTATTTCCACTGGTCCTAAAGTGAACCAAACAGAGTCGATTCTGGATATATCTTTCAAAAAACAGATTCTTGTCTCCTAGAAATTTTTCCAGCCAAAATGCAAATATGAATATGTTTTCTGATATTTGATTGCGCAAATAAGAAAATCACACATATATTTACCAGGATTGTATCGTCCAAAAATAACATCCGCAATGGCTGCTCCTCCAGCTTGTCCTGGATAGCCCACCCAGATGATGCCTGCAATTTTGTCATCATCCTTTGCAAATGATATATCGAAAGGTCCCCCCGACATGATCACAAGAACTACTGGTCCCTTTGATGCATTTGCAACCTGTGACACCAGCTGTTGTTGCTGGCCAGGTAATAATAAACTTATTCTGTCTCGTGCTTCTGTCTCTAATGTCTGATCTCCACCTACTATTAACACGGTTGCATCTGCTTCGGTTGCTGCCTCAACTGCTGCATCCAACAAACCATTTCCAGCACATGCTACATTTGCACAACCTGGGGCGAATAGGATCGAAGTGTACGTTGCAAGCCCCTGTAGAGGTGTTGTATACTTGCACGGAATACCTGACCACAATGACCAAGACGGATAGACTAAGGATCACACTGATTGCAATGTACCTATGCAATACTCTACAAATAGAAACACTTAAATCTCATACTTCCCAAACCAATGAGCAAATGAGCAGCTGTATTTTAGCCATCGACATCAGGGAAAAAAATGAAATATGAAGGTCATGAATGAGGGTTACGGCATATGATAATCCGGGGAACTACACTGCAACAAGTATGTCAAAACCTGGTAATATGCTTTGTATATGGGTACAAACTATCTATTTCCACATGTTCCAAGATTTGTTTATGTGCAGATACTCTGTATATCTGCCTCCAAGCATAAGCACTTCCACATATGTGGGTTACAACTTGCATATACAGACTGTATATAGTCAGGTTCGGATGCTTTTATTGTAGTTTAGTTTCCTTGAGAGTCATGGCATAAGGTACCTTCATAGTTGCCAATCATGACTTTGGTGACATTTGCATTGGGTCCAACGACAGCCAAAGAACTAATCTTGTTTGCAGCTAATGGTAATGTGCCACCATTCTTCAGCAGAACTATCCCCTGTCTGGCAGCGTCTAAAGCTAGTTCTTGATGCTCCTCGGTACACACATCCTCAGGTCCCAGGTTTCCGTATGGTTGGTTGGCAGGATCCCCGTCAAACCACCCAAGTCTCATCAATGTAGTGAAGGTGTTGACCAGAGCTTGATCAAGCAGGGACCCGTCCAGTTTGCCTGCTTTCACAGCTGATTCTGTGTACTTCCCCAGGAAAGATCCACAGTCCAGATCTAGCCCTGAGTTCATATCCAGGCCAATGCAAACAGATAATTCTTCATGTATGAATCACAAGTTAAGATTTTGGAAATCGGTATTTTATGTAACGAATTGCCTACCCGCTTTTATCACGTCGGCAACTGCATCTTCAGGAGTGGGTGCATAGTGCTGGGAATTGAATAACACATCGACCGAATCACAGTCGGAGACAATGTACCTGAAAAAGAGAAGCCACATAATAAATTTTTAAAAACGATTTTTAAAATGATGAGAAAACAGAGGAATTTGAATGTTATATGAGTGATAGGACTTTTACCCGTTTAGTTTCCATTCGCCTCTGACAGTCCCTCTAAGCAGATCTTTGTCTGCACAGGTTGGGACGCCGTTTACTTTGTTGTAAGAGCACATAACACTGGCCACGTTGCCATCCAAGACGCAGCTTTTAAAGGGGGGATTGAATGTGTCCTCCAAATCTTGCTGCGTGACCTGGACGAAAGAAAAAGGAGTTCTGTTTTAATGGGCATAGAGGAAGAAACCGTTGACGGTTTTGACGCAGTGCACAAAGGTTCCAATTCTGCTGCATCTCTTTATATAAGAGGCGGAAAACAGAACTTTAAAAGGAGGGCTTTTATGTGGCCGAGCAGAACTCCAATTTTGTCTATGAGAACCCATGGAGAAACCACACATGGTGATTTCCCTGCAAATTACATGAAATCAATTCACATTCTCTTATTGCAAATGCTCGAGGTGTGTGCCAGAACATCACAGCTTGCTAATGGGATGTTCTGGTCACGTTTTAATTGTTCAATTTTTATTTTTTTAAATCACCATCAGAATTAAAGTAAGAGGGAATGAACAAT
>VDFB02295059.1:0-29269 GCA_007258455.2 Sequoia sempervirens
TTATAATATATATATGTATATATATATTTATTTATTTATTTATTTACATTAACCTAATCATATATATATATCCATAATTAAACACATATATTCACATATTCATCAATTGGTGCATATATACAAAATATGTATATATATGTCTTGTATGTCCAAATAGATACTCCCATGCATATGATATACCTATACATGAATATAAATAAGTATTTCTACCTATGTATACACATGCATGTATATATTCACATGTATGAGTTATTAGAGACATGTACATATGTTTACCTATGTATACACATGCATGTATATATTCACATGTATGAGTTATTAGAGACATGTACATTCTATGTATATACCCATCGATTAATATATAAACATAAATACACGAAAAAGAACTTATGCTTATCACAAAAACTTAATCACATCTTCCCAATCAAGAACATTCAAAGACTAAAACCACAAATCAATACAAAATATTCCTAAACCAAAACTGAAGATTACTTAC
This sequence comes from Sequoia sempervirens, assembly GCA_007258455.2. Lineage (NCBI taxonomy): Eukaryota > Viridiplantae > Streptophyta > Pinopsida > Cupressales > Cupressaceae > Sequoia > Sequoia sempervirens. Next base: position 497 of record VDFB02295059.1, read on the forward strand.
CAATTCTCAAACTAACTCAAGACTCAACTTTGACCAACTAAGATGTGAGTGTGTGCATTCTCAATTAGGCTCATTAAGGGTTACCAAACCAAGTTCTTCTCATGAATGATACTCCCCCTCTCTTTCGAAGGAATGAATATGTTCTTGCATCCAACTTAGTGCATCACAATAGTAGTTAACTAATAACAATACATTCATATGCATCATATATTTTTATCTTCAAAACATATAAAACATCATATTGAAGTGCGCATTTATTCATCATATTTATAAGATACATATACAAAACACAACCATTTATTAAAGCATTCTAACTTAACAAAGGTAACAGTAAATAGGTAAAACACAATGGGGTGTAACAAACTATGAGTATCAACTAGGTAGTCTGCAAGGAAAAACTACTATAGTCTATAGATTCAATCAAGTAGGTGATGGTTTACACCAAAGAAAAATTATCAATAGATAATGGGAGATGCAATATCAAAGCACAACAATATTATTCAAGTAACAAGAATAATATTACCTAAAATAATGAGCTCCTTAAGGATTTGAGAGATATGCAACCCAAGCTATCCTATCATATTTTCCAATTAATCATGCGGAACAAGAGAATGTAGAAAAGAATGGATTCTTTTAGCCTTCAATAAAAAATTCAACGGAGTTTCTTTAAGATAGCTAAGAGATCTAGGCAAGAGATACAAAAAGTTCAAAAATATTGTTTTGTCTTGACAAGGAATGAGTGTTTTTTTTGTTGGGTACATGAATGGGGAGTATTACAATCTCAAGTGGGTGTTACAATAGGTAGCAATGAACATTTGAGCAATAAACTAATGTTTAAAACTCAAAAAAAATTGAGATATGCTAACACATCATGCAAACATTTGTTTCACACTCCCATCTTGTGGAAATTCTTTAGAATTTGACTTGTGTTCCCATAATAGAGGGAGAACGATATTTTAGTCCAAAACTTGGGCAAACCTTAGTGAAATGAAAATAGTCGAAGGTTCAAGCTCAAGTGGAACTAGAACATGCTACAAGAGTGGATAGTAAAGCAGGTTCAAAACAAAAAGTGAAATTATAAGGGAACATAATTTCTATGTTACAATTCAGTGCCTCAATTATTTTCTCTCTATGTAGTGGTCGCATGGTTCCATCCATAGGCATTAAATACCCAACTTGCTCCACCTCTCTTCAATGTTGGTTAATAAGGACTAGATGAGCTAACTTCTTTATCTTGTCAAACATATGGCAATTGCTATAATGATCTAAAATTCATTTAATATGAGTGGTGCTTCTTTTGTGGGATTAAAACCTTTTGAACTATTTGCATTGAAAAATACATGGATGTATGTGAATAACAAGGTGCATGCATTCCTTGGAAAACTCAGGTCATGCCAAGAAATATGGAGAAAATAAGAGGGAGAAAAATGCTTGGCATGTTTTTGATATGTGTGGATGCATATTAAAATGTATAAGTTGTGTGTTTATATATACATACATACAAATACACACACACACACACACACACACACACACACACACACACACACACACACACACACACACACACACACACACATATATATGTATGTATATTGTACATATATATATATACAGACACATATATATACAGAATATATATACACATACAAACATATATATATATGTATATATGAGTGTGTTTATGTGTGTGTGTATATATACACAAACAAAAACAGTCATACATAGATGTATATAAATGTATAATGAAAATGCAAGCTAATAGATAACCAAAAATAGAAAATGAACACACAGATTATTGAATTTGTAAAAGGGGTTTGTAAGGAAAAACCCATCACCAAAAAAGACCTTTCATTTACTTGTAAAGCAAAGTAAAAAGACACTGCATAAATATAAATGTGAAATGCACAACTCATGAAAATAACTATAAGTATGCACTTGAAGCACATTTTATAATAAATAAAAGAAGTTGTGTTATATTCAATAGCAATAGGATATAAATTTTAACATAGGTAGATCAATTACAAACTTAGGTTTTCATAAATGTGCACAAAAAAGTAACCAAGGGTTTCATAATAATAATTCCTCATTCAAAGGAATAAAGAAGTGTGTTTTCAGGTAGATGTTGAATATTCCAGGCAAGGGTTTCATGAGATTAATTCCTTAAGCATGCATATTTGGAAAAAACCAAGCAAGGGTTTTCACATATATGGCATATAATAAATGGGCTTGTCGATTTATGCCCATATTCACATGGTTTTTTTATAAAAAGGTCGAAGGAGACCAAAAAATCATTTTTTGTAGACATGTGGTCAAACCCACAAAATTCCTCTATCATTTCTACAAACAAAATCATTAAACAATCAGCTTTACTAGGCCATGAGCGCACGCTAAAACGGGGAGAGGAAATAATCATTTAACCCCAAAAAAACCCATGGGAAAAAGACCAACACCATGACCCGATAAAATCAAACACGTGGCGAAAAGGCGTGTAAGAGGAATGATTTATTTCATAAACAAGCAGTAATAATTTTTCAATCATCGAATAAACCCTTCACGAGTCATGAAAGATGCAGAAGAAAATGATTAACCAATACCATTGTTTGCATATTGAAAGGAGAATGATGTTTGTTGTTACCTCAATGCGTGCGAAGCAGCAGGAGCCATGGAGAGTCGTAGATGTTTGCAGAAGCTTCCATTGTCGAGAACCTTCCAAAGAGAGCACACGACAAAATGAGGGAAAAGAATGGGATAGCCAAAAAAATAGTATTATTCATATGCATTAATCGGACCCCAAATGAAGTTTAATTGGGGTGTAATGTGTTTGGTGTCTGATGCTAATGTTAGGCGATTAATGTGTAGGAGTGATTTTTAATGGGCAAAAAAATAATTTTATAAGGTGCTAACATGAATTAGACCCATTGACTTTTGAGCGGATTTGAATGATAAAATAGTTTTAATTAAATGTTAATAGTGAACATTTAGGTGTTTTTTAAATAAAAAAATTGGTGGTTATAGTGGGCGGATATTGGGACGTTAGGTAGCAACAAGCAGACGACACCTCTAAAAGGTGACTTTTTGACCCCTGTGTGCATATCCAACTCTCTTGCACTTGGCTGAATTTCCCACAAGCCAAAATGTTAGCTATAAGCACTTAACTTGTGAGTAAGAAAAACCCATAAAAATTTTGTTGATCCAATGTACGGTTTGAATTCTATGGTTGCACGAAGTTAGCCCTGCCAAATACTGGGACATCTCCCCTACACAATAAAAAACTCAAATAAAAGCAAACAACACATAGAAATATTTTAATAAAACATTACGTGTTTTTAAAGAAAAGTCCCCAATGCTTTTATGAACAATTGCATGCTAAAATCAAGACGAAGACAAAAGAAGGTGATGTGCTTTAAAGTATATTACATGCACGTCGTGGGTTCATCCTACCTTGCTCAACGGGTATGGGCAGCTAGCAGTAACAACAAAAATGTATCCCAAAAAGCATATTGTAACAAACGCAACAATCGAATTGCAAGAGGAGAACATACTGGAGTGTTCTCTTAGAGTGGGAGGAATAAAGCTCTATCCAACCTTGCATTGCCAAGGGAGATGGCTTTAATCAGTAGAAGGAATTATTTCTTCCTATAATAGGTTACAATGTTTTAGTGACGTTTTTGTTGATTTTTTGTAGTTTGAAAGTTGGAGTGTGGAGTTGGTTTAAAGCAACTCAAATTGGATATTCAACAATAGTTTTTTATTTATTAATAGAATGTTTCTAGGTTCTTGAGGTTGAGATAAGACCAAGAGCAATTTTATGTGTGAGTTAGGCCAAATAATGTAAAATGTAAAGAAAGTTTATTTTCTTGCACGTTGATGTAAATCAACAGGGCTATATATGTAAGATTGCTATAGCAAATTAGCATTGTATTTTGTAAGGAAAGTTTGTTGTTGAGTCTCATTTAGCTTTGACCTATTTTAAATTCAAATTCTTGGCAGGTTTTTATTCTCCTAGATCTGACGTCGGCTTGTAACATTGTAATTTCGGGAAATTTGGCATAAGCAAGTATAAATACAAGGTTATTTCACATATTTCACCTAAGCAATCATAACATCAACCTAAGACTTTCAAAAGAGCATCTTTATAGCAAGTTTGTGATTACAAGAGCATTCAAGAGCTGATTATCAAGCACTTTGGAGCATTATTCAAGATTCAAGCATCGTGTCAAAGTCATCGTGCATCATAAAACAAGAAAAACACACAAAAACAAGAAAAACAAGAAGAGAAGAACCAGAAAACACCTACCTTGAAAAACGCAATGCCAAAATCCACAATGGCCGGCAAGAAATCCTCAAATTCAAATTTGGCCCTCAACCCCCTACTCCGCTCTGGCTCTTTCTGTTGAAAATACAAAGAAAAAATGAGTGAAAATCGAGAAGCGACGAGAATATAAACTGATTCACACATGTGAACTGATTATCATTAATGCGTGGTAGTTTAGAAATCAGGGTCGGGAAGGCAATCAGAAGGAAGCCAACACAAAACACAAAGGCAAGTCAAAAGTCAAAATCGGGAAAGAACTCAGCACAAGAACTTTCAACAAGTGCAAAGTTCCAAAATCCAAACCCAACAGATAAGAGGGGAGACAGACACAGGAATCGGGATCGGGATGTAACAAAGAACAAGAATCTTGGAAAGGTTCTTGGTTCCAGTTCCAATTCGATGCTCGATTTCGAAACACAAAAGGGAAAACAAAAAAGTTAGAAATCAGAGTCGAGATGAAAATTGGAACTAGAACCTTAGAAAGGTTCTTGGTTCCAGTTTCATTCTGAAACCTAATTCCAACAAACAAAAGGAACATAAGGAAGAAACGTGGGAAGCGGGATTAGAATGGAAATAAGAACTCGCACTTTTGAAGATGCAAGGTGACAATTCTGATCCGAAACCCGACGCCAACAAAACAAGACAAAGTGCGGGGATCGAAATCAGGAAGTAACCAGAACTCAAACCTACTAAAGGTGCCAAGTGTCAGTGTCAGTGTCAGTCTAAAACTCGACCCCAACAGAACAAAACAAAACAAGGCTTTAAAAGAAAAAGACAACTCCCAAAGCCAGAACAAAAACACCAAAGGCAAAAATAAACAAGGGGGACCCATTTTGACTAAAAAGAAATGGGGTGGTTATGCAAGGCATAATAGGACCTGTAGCTTTTTGTTTCTCCATAGATTCTAGTACACTCACCTCAAATAATAGAAATGGAGGTGGTCTATGTTAAGTAACTTTAGGATGTATAAGAAATTGTTGGTACAATAATATCCCCATGAAATAATTTTATTAGCTCAACTCTCACCTCAAGTGTGAGTTGTAGATAAGGTCCAACCCCTTTACTAAAAGGCGTGCATTAACCCTCGTAATGTCGTCATCCTAGCTCTCTAGGCAAATGTTAGATTTCTATTTTTCACTTACATTTGAATTAAATACTTTGTTTGTGTCAAGTATTGCAAATTAGTGCAAATGATTTTTCTTGTAAAATAGACCTTTGGCATATTGCACCCACAAATCTTATGGGTAACTAGATTTCAATGCCCTCCCAATTGATCTATTTGTGGTCATGGTTGTGTTTAGCTACTCTCAACTTGATCTCTTAAAGAGTTACCGAAAAGGGAATTGCAAATAGAAAATAAAAGTTAAGTTTGAGTTCTTTCAAATTGAGGATCAAGCAAGAAAAAAAGTTTTGGAACTTCAAAATCTTAAAGTCGTGATCATTAGGGAAGCACTCAAGAGTAAAGTTTCCCCCAACAACCTATCTTAGGCATTGGAGCCAACCTACATGTGAAGATTGCTACTAGGCCCTCGAGGTGGGAGTCTTTGGCCCATGATGACATAATTTTGAGAGTTATTCTGCCTCCACCATCAATATGGAGGCTGCTTGTTTAGTGGTGCTAAATTCTCACTTTGGAGAACTCTCTTGATGAGCTAATCTTCTTGTTTGGGATGATCCACCGCCTCCTACCTTTTATGTAACAGTGCATGGTTATGCTTAGGGGTCTTGCAATTTTTTTATATTGGAACTTTTTAGTGTTGTATTCATTTTGTGATCTATCAAACTTTACATAATTACTGTCCAATATTTCAATAAACCTTCATATGCACTTATATATATTTTTAATTGTATAATATAATAAGAATTTTCCAATTAAAATAAATTTAATTATACTTTTTAAGTTGTAATTTTTCTTAAGACACTCATTATAAACCGTGTCCTACAGACACGCCCAAAACTATCTTTATCTGTACTAGAACAAAAACAAATGGTGGAATGGTAACTTACTCTAGAGCAAATGTTGAACTTTTTAAAACAGCGTTTAGATTGGCTATAAAAACAAAAGAAGAGGGATCACAAGGCCTACAAACACCTCTAAGCTATCTTACACAAGATGATAAGAGATGTGAATTACCATTACATCTTTTTCGAGATAATTGATTTACAAAGAACTTATTTCCAGATATTGTAAATCTGCCTGCCTGCAGATGGTTTAAGTAGAACAACTAAGAAAACAATCGATTAGTGTAGGGTTAAAGAGGTCAATCCTTTAATTGACTTCAAATCCTCCTTGCAAGAATAAATCGTTAATAGACTGGTATTACAGGCAGCTTCATGTACTTTTCATAAGCAATTTAGAAGAACCACAATTAACAGTCGACTTGGCCATAATATGAAGTTTTTGAAGCTTCCCTACTCTTGCAGAAATAGATCACCACAATTCCCTTGAGGGAAAATTAGTTTGTTATTTGAAGAGAGAGAGAATGTTGCAGATCACCTATGCGAAGGAGATGAGAACCCACAGGCAGATTCCTATTGCCAGCTTTATCAACAATGCTGAGATCCTTGCATACATCAACATTAAAATGAACTCTTTCCCTGGCTCCTGAAGTGATTTGAACCTTATGGAATCCAAGTAATTGCTTCTTTGGAGCATTGTGCTTGAATGGAGGTGTAGAAAATAAGAATATAACATGACTTCCATCTCTAGGACCAATGTTGTTCACATCAACATGAATATCCATTTGCAAGTTTCGACAATTAATGTGGGTTATTCGAACAGTCTCACAGGAAGTCTCACAGGAAAAATTAGATTTTTTCTGGGAATAAGCAAGTTTGTCATCCATAGGAAGAGATAGCAGCTTAGGTGCCTGAACCAGAGTGTATTTGAAGTTTGTATAACTCAGACCATCGCCAAACATGTAAACAGTTTTTCCAGTGTAGAACCTGTAAGTTCGGCCAGGATACCCTGTTGCTGGATCTGGCCTCATGTTCATGTTAGTCATGGGAATTTTAACAAACTCTTGTGGATACCAAGTCACGGGCAATCTCCCACCTGAAAGAACAAAGACTGGCTCATGCATCAGTTGCCAACCTTGCAGATTCACATAAATAAGGCTTAAACTTATGCATTCATAAAGAATGATTCTGCGATTGAAGAATTTATCTAATTTTTTGCAAATTTAGCAAGCATTTGATTGTTGCATGTTTAGGGTTTAACCTAACATCTGCAACAAACTTTTTCGTAATCTCAGCTCTTTTTGAGTTTAAATCGTGATTTTACCTTCATACACTATAAACTGGGTTGAGACCATTCTTACAAATAAGATGTTCAATGCTAGTTGCATTTTGGGATGTCTTATCATTTCACGAGGGTAACAAAAATATACCGTAATCATAGAGCAGGTTGGAGAGCATTCTTACTCAAAGCAATTTAAATTTGAAGGAAAGCGTAGATTCCTAGCATAATGGGATTTGCACAACCCGTCGATAAATTTTTCTCAGCAGTGAAAATGGTTAAAGGAAACTTAACCTTAAAAGGGATTAGATTTTTGAGATTATTTCCACTGGTCCTAAAGTGAACCAAACAGAGTCGATTCTGGATATATCTTTCAAAAAAGATATTCTTGTCTCCTAGAAATTTTTCCAGCCAAAATGCAAATATGAATATGTTTTCTGATATTGGATTGCGTAAATAAGAAAATCACACATATATTTACCAGGATTGTATCGTCCAAAAATAACATCCGCAATGGCTGCTCCTCCAGCTTGTCCTGGATAGCCCACCCAGATGATGCCTGCAATTTTGTCATCATCCTTTGCAAATGATATATCGAAAGGTCCCCCCGACATGATCACAAGAACTACTGGTCCCTTTGATGCATTTGCAACCTGTGACACCAGCTGTTGTTGCTGGCCAGGTAATAATAAACTTATTCTGTCTCTTGCTTCTGTCTCTAATGTCTGATCTCCGCCTACTATTAACACGGTTGCATCTGCTTCGGTTGCTGCCTCAACTGCTGCATCCAACAAAACATTTCCAGCACATGCTACATTTGCACAACCTGGGGCGAATAGGATCGAAGTGTACGTTGAAAGCCCCTGTAGAGGTGTTGTATACTGCACGGAATACCTGACCACAATGGATAGACTAAGGATTACACTGATTGCAATGACTAAGGATTACACTGATTGCAATGTACCTATGCAATACTCTACAAATAGAAACACTTAAATCTCATACTTCCCGAACCAATGAGCAAATGAGCAGCTGTATTTTAGCCATCGACATCAGGGAAAAAAATGAAATATGAAGGTCATGAATGAGGGTCACGGCATATGATAATCCGGGGAACTACACTGCAACAAGTATGTCAAAACCTGGTAATATGCTTTGTATATGGGCACAAACTATCTATTTCCACATGTTCCAAGATTTGTTTATGTGCAGATACTCTGTATATCTGCCTCCAAGCATAAGCACTTCCACATATGTGGGTTACAACTTGCATATACAGACTGTATATAGTCAGGTTCGGATGCTTTTATTGTAGTTTAGTTTCCTTGAGAGTCATGGCATAAGGTACCTTCATAGTTGCCAATCATGACTTTGGTGACATTTGCATTGGGTCCAACGACAGCCAAAGAACTAATCTTGTTTGCAGCTAATGGTAATGTGCCACCATTCTTCAGCAGAACTATCCCCTGTCTGGCAGCGTCTAAAGCTAGTTCTTGATGCTCCTCGGTACACACATCCTCAGGTCCCAGGTTTCCGTATGGTTGGTTGGCAGGATCCCCGTCAAACCACCCAAGTCTCATCAATGTAGTGAAGGTGTTGACCAGAGCTTGATCAAGCAGGGACCCGTCCAGTTTGCCTGCTTTCACAGCTGATTCTGTGTACTTCCCCAGGAAAGATCCACAGTCCAGATCTAGCCCTGAGTTCATATCCAGGCCAATGCAAACAGATAATTCTTCATGTATGAATCACAAGTTAAGATTTTGGAAATCGGTATTTTATGTAACGAATTGCCTACCCGCTTTTATCACGTCGGCAACTGCATCTTCAGGAGTGGGTGCATAGTGCTGGGAATTGAATAACACATCGACCGAATCACAGTCGGAGACAATGTACCTGAAAAAGAGAAGCCACATAATAAATTTTAAAAAACGATTTTTAAAAAGATGAGAAAACAGAGGAATTTGAATGTTATATGAGTGATAGGACTTTTACCCGTTTAGTTTCCATTCGCCTCTGACAGTCCCTCTAAGCAGATCTTTGTCTGCACAGGTTGGGACGCCGTTTACTTTGTTGTAAGAGCACATAACACTGGCCACGTTGCCATCCAAGACGCAGCTTTTAAAGGGGGGATTGAATGTGTCCTCCAAATCTTGCTGCGTGACCTGGACGAAAGAAAAAGGAGTTCTGTTTTAATGGGCATAGAGGAAGAAACCGTTGACGGTTTTGACGCAGTGCACAAAGGTTCCAATTCTGCTGCATCTCTTTATATAAGAGGCGGAAAACAGAACTTTAAAGGAGGGCTTTTATGTGGCCGAGCAGAACTCCAATTTTGTCTATGAGAACCCATGGAGAAACCACACATGGTGATTTCCCTGCAAATTACATGAAATCAATTCACATTCTCTTATTGCAAATGCTCGAGGTGTGTGCCAGAACATCACAGCTTGCTAATGGGATGTTCTGGTCACGTTTTAATTGTTCAATTTTTATTTTTTTAAATCACCATCAGAATTAAAGTAAGAGGGAATGAACAATTAATGGGCGAAAATTAATCTTAAATGTTATTAATTATTGGGTATTTTTTTTAAATTATTAATTTTTTGACATATAATTAGATTTAACATATGTAGCTTCTGGATTTGTCTGTGTAGATTTATTTTGCATCATTATTTTCTATCAAATTCATGATCCATCATAGTAAAAAGTTAAAGGAGAAACATGGTTAATTGCAGTTTAAAAAGAAAGAAAAAAGAAAAAATTGCATATAAAAAGTTAAAGGAGAAACATGGTTAATTGCAGTTTAAAAAGAAAGAAAAAAGAAAAAATTGCATATAATCTGTAACTAAACATTTTTTCCCTCTAACTTTATATTATCTTGATAATAGATCAGGATTTGAAATATTGATACAAAATAAATCTTACACAATTAAATTCAAAAACCAGATGCATCAAATATTATGAACCTGTAAATGGGATGAGATAGGAAAAAAACAAGATGTTTTGCGTGCACCTTAGCGTCGAAGGTGTCGCTTTGAAATCCATTCCAGTTGTCCAAGTCGTAGGCAGTGTAATGCTTACAGCAGGATGCAACCTTGAGTCGGTTGGAGTCGGAGCCGTCGGTGTTCTGCAAACCACGGACATAGCTGGAAGCATATCTACCCGTGAGAACTGGGTCTTCGCCAGGGGTCTCCTGGCCGCGACCCCATCTCGGGTCACGGAATATGTTGACGTTAGGGCTCCAGTATGTCAGCCCTGCCAGCCCCACATTATACATGGCCCGGGGCCTCTGTCGACACAACCTGCACATTTAAACATAAATATACTATAATCAGTTCGCAACGTCAATCAAAGATAGCGCATGTGAAAATACTTTGATTTCAAAGCCCACTTTCAATCCAGCTGTATTCTAAGAGCAGGCTCTATAAATAAGGCGTTGATTAAGTTCTCGATTCATTCCAGTTCCAGACGCTTGGAGTGCATGTATACCGTCCCTTACAATAAATAAGGCGTTGATTAAGTTATTGAGCCTCTCTGGGGGTTTTCTATAATTAATCCTGCCCAGATATTACAATTGTCACGGTTTTATTTAGATTGGATCGTGCAAAGATATTACAATTGTCACGGTTTTATTTAGATTGGTACAGCCTGAGTTGGCCTAATGGTGGAGAACTTGTACTCTTTCACAAGTTCAAATCCTGCAGGGGTTAAGGTATGTACACCTCGTATTGTGGAGCACGAGTTAGGTGCCTCCCTCAATATTGGGAGTACGAGAAGTCCCATATTGCTGTAGGCTGTCTGTAGACCCAAAAACAGATTGCCGGGTATCGTGGACTATAAAATAATATTATTATTATTAAGATATAGTTGACAGGTCTGCAGGGGATTATTGTATTTCTGACTAGGGGATTATTGTATTTCTGACTACCACTAGGCAATTCTACTACAGTGTTACCTGAAACTGGTAGCTCCGGGAACGCTGCCCCCAAATCGAGTCCTTGGTAGCTCCGGAAACGCTGTCCCCAAATCGAGTCCTCGGGCCTGCATTCGACACTCCATGCAGGACTTATGCTAAGCCTGGGACAGCACTGGCTGCATTAACCAGCTGCTGAACTTTCTCTTGCAATGAGAGGCGCCCAATGAGGTCCTTCATTCTGTCCCCAGTAGGCAGCGAAGGGCTGGAAAAGGGAAATCAGATCAGCCCGGCGCTGGCGTCACAGGGAAAGGCAGGACCCAAATGGACAAACAAGGAGTTGCTGGCAGGGAATTATTGTTTTTCTGACTACCACTAGGCAATACTGCTACGTTATTACCTAAAAGATCACCAAACACATTTCTTACATAGAGCTCTGGTTCTGAATGCATTTATCAATGGCGATCAACCTATCTGATCATTCACTATTTTATCAGGAAAACATGAAGGAATCATGGGAATTCCTACTCACTCAATCAACATGCTCGATCAATTCCTTCTTGTGCGTTTAAGGAATGACATTCTTTATTATAAATAGGGGCTAGTTGAAGGTTGACTCTAGCAACTGTTCACAAACCACATTATTCATTCTTGGAGTTATTCTGCAGTAATCACAGTAGTCATGATCACTAGCAATGGCAAACCTGAGCAATTTAATGGGGCAGATTCGCTTTAACCAATAAACCAATGGTCGTAGATCGAAGCTATATTAATTAAAACTGACCAATAAAACTGGAAACATATTATTGGTAACTTTCAAAAATCAAATCAATGTAGATGAATTGTCTATTTGATTTTCAGTCTCAGTAACTAGTCTATATTGGCGGGAAAAATATATAATCAACCTTTAATCTTACAACTTTAAATTAAAAACCTAAACATCTTCTAATTACCCAGTTGCTAAAAATCACTATGTTCACTATATCTCAACAATTCAACAACATGAATCCTGATTCGATGGAAGCCCAAACACGCCACAGTTTGTTAGAGCAAAGTAGTAAGCGTATTAGCGGCGCTTGAATACGAACCTGACCGATGGCTTCCCACAGAGAGGCATTGAAGGAAGCTGCAGTGAGGATGACTTGAGGGAAACTGGTAGCGCCGGGAACGCTGCCCCCAAATCGAGTCCCGGGGCCTGCATTTGACACTCCATGCAGTGCTTCAGACCTCCAATTATACGCAGGAATGCCAAGTCTGGGAACAGCACTGGCTGCATTAACCAGCTGCTGGACTTTCTCTTGCAATGTGAGCCGCCCAATGAGGTCCTTCACTCTGTCCCCAGTAGACAGCGAGGGGTTGCAAAAGGGAAATGAGCTCAGCCCGGCATTGGCATCGCAGGGAAAGGCAGGACCCGAATGCCCAAACAAGACGTTGCCGGTTCCACCACTCGAATAAAAATTTATAAAAAAGAAAGCTCCGTTGAGCATCACAACCATGAGAACTAACACTCCAACTAATTTCTCCATACAGAAGAGCAGAAGAAAAAGTGCAGAGACTGATAATTTTTAAAAATTGGGCTTGTGCATTCCCTGAGACAAGAGGCCAACTCATCCTCTGCACCAAAACCTATGCTATATTCATATTTTCCGCCCTCTATCATTAAAAAAGGGTATGCAGTAAATTTTCCCACTAACTAATTAGAGTCAGCCCATTTTCAGTGGCAGGACTAAGATTATATTAGGCGATTTACATTGAAAAACGAACAGAAGATGCTGAAAGGTAAGAACACACTATTTTAATATAAAATGCAATTAAATTATTAGTAGCAAGCTTGATTAATAAATTATAATTATTTTAGGCGATTTACATTGAAAAACGAATAGAAGATGCTGAACGTCATGAAAACACTATTTTAATATAAAATGCAATTAAATTATTACTAGCAATGGCCATCAATAAATTATTGTATTACGAGTTTATTTGGATGTAATTCAGAGTATTTTTATAGTTTTTATTTAATGTTTTAAGTTTTTTTAAATAAGTTGCACAATATTTATGTGATGTCATGTAAAGTGATGGATACTTTTTAATTGGTTATTATTAATATTTTTAATTAATATAAAAAATTATTAGTTTAATAAATTATTTTTTAATAAAAAAAATATTTATTATAAATATTATGATGATGTAAATCATAAGAAGTTACATTACTCTTTAAAGGGTGCATTAATTATTATTATTTATTTGTTATGATTAATAAGTACTTAAAATATTAATATTTCATACATATTTTGGGTTGGCACGAGTAGCGCGATTGGCTTGAGGGTGTGGGATGGCTCCTCATGGTCTCAAGTTTGACTTGCTCTCATGTTTAAACAGTGGTAGTGGTTGCCGGCTCCATGTACCCCCCGAGACTAGTCTACCATGAGTAACAAAAAAAAAAATGTTATGACAATATTTTATATTGGTGCTAGCAAGATACTAAGTCTCATGTTTTGATTATGTGCATAAAAATCAAAAAACAAGTATATATTTGTATCGTTGATGGATGAATCATGACTACAATTTAAAGGTAGGCTACATAATAGTTTGAGATCAACAAATTATTGTAAGTCCTTGACCTAAATATTAGATGAACTATGTTAATGTTGAGTTTGTTTATCAAAATAAATATTTGTTAAATATTTATGAACAAATGATTTTTCAAGAACCTTTGTAATTTGATTGGTTGATTTTGAGTTTGATAGAGAATAAAATAAAATAATTCTTTTGTAAAATAAAATATGTTTAAATAAATAAAATTGTTTTAGAGTATATTATAAGAAGAAAAAACTCATCAATAAATATAATAAGTTAAAATTGATAACTTAAACATATATATTTAAAATATTTATATTAAATATAATTATCAACTAAATAAAAATAAATTTTCAAAATAAAATAATTATTAAATAATTTTAATTATAATATATATTTAAGAAAATAGCTCTACTTGGAATGTGAAAATTGATTACAATTGCGAATTGCGAACTTGAAGACAAATCCTGACTCTGCGATCTTGAATTGAAAATCAATTATCTAAAACCCTCAACCGAATTATGTGAAGCATTATACAATTATAAAACGAAAACTTCAAAGACTCCATGGGAACACCAGAATCAAGAAAAACGTGGGAAAGAGTTTTAAAGATATCAATCTTAAGCAAAGTATATCAAAAATACAATTAGACCTTCAAACAATAGATTTAACTAAAGAAACTAAGGAAGACTTAGGTATATTAGAAAAAGAAGCAATCTTATGCAGATTTATTGGTGGAAAATTAAACAGAAAAAGTATCAAGGAATGGGCTTACCATACTTGGAAGACTCTAACTATGATCAAGTTCCTGCCCAAAGGTTTTTTTGTGGCCATCTTCGCTTCAAATGAAGAAAGAGAGAAAATCCTTGAAGGAGGTCTTTCGGAGAGGGAAGTATCACCACTATATATGCAAAAGTGGTAACAAAACTTCAACCCCATGGGTAAACCCACAATAGTGGGTTACAATTTTTCGAACAAAGAAAAATTAGGAATTCTCATAAAAAATTTTAAAATGGTTTACCCCTTCTAATGAAGGGGGTTTGAATGAACCACCCCCCTTCTAATGAACCCCCCCTTCTAATGAACCCTCCCCCCTTCTAATGAACCACCCTCCCTTCTAATGAACCCTCTTTTGCACCATATAAGGGGGGTTCTAATGAACCCCCTTCATTAGAAGGGGGGTTCTAATGAACCCCCTTTTTTCACCTTCCCCTCCACCATTTCAAAATTTATGCATTTTTTTGACTATCGAAGCTTCGGAAGGAGGTGCAAATGGAGTCAAATTGATAAACCAAGTTGGATGATTGTAGTGATCGAAATGTGCTTTCCAACAACTATAAATTTAATATATTTTGTTTTTATTTTATATTTTATTTTTTAGTTTTACTGTACATAGGTTTTTCAGCGAACCTCAAGTTCGATGAAAAATCATTGTGGAAAAATAGTAAATTTGAGGAAAAAAAATTGAAAAATATATATCCTCTAGGTATTGATGTCCTCGTTCTAACAAAAAAAAAATTGAATTTCAATACATAACAAAAAAGTTATGCGTGCCGAAGTGCACCTATGTCTAAATTGTAAATGTTTTGACTTCAAAACTTAATTAAAAAAAAAAATTCAACAAAACATTATGAAACAAAATGAAACCAATAGATACCAGTGTTAGCAACCTAAATTAAAAAGAATCAAAATTTTATCCTTTGTAGAAAAAAAGTTATGTGTGTCGAAGTACACATCACTTTTAAAAAATGTTGTTTACTATTAAAAACTAGTTATCAAAGGAGATGCAAAAAAAGAAACAATTTAATTCCAATTTTTTAAAAAAATATATATTTAAAATCTACAGAAAAAATCTCACAAATCACTAGTTTACATCATTTTCAAATTCCTAATAGTTTACCTACTATAAGTGTCAGAAAGTGAAGTTTTCTCTGAAAATATTGATTTCAATGTCAAGTTTGGCCAAAAAGTGTAACCCATTATTGTGGGATGACCCCCATCACTCTCGACCCCTATGACCAACCAATATGGATCAAAATGTATAATCTACCTTTGGAATTCTGGTTAGAAGAATGCCTGGGGAAAATTGGACACTCCTTGGGGACATTGATCCTAAATTTTGTGAAAATGATTCATGTCTTAGTCAGGATTAAAATAGCATCAATTTAAAAAATACTAAAGAAGATCCTTTCGTGCATCAATGAAACCAACTGGGAACAAGGATTGGAGATTGAAGAAAATAAATTCTTTTCTCAAATGCAAAAGCAAAAAATGTAACGCCCCACCACACAACCCTAGGGGAAGTTGCAATTTACTACACAAACGAACTAATTTTTTTTGTTTAAGTACAATTAGCATGCAAGTTCACTAACCATTGCCAACCAATCCCCTAAGGTTATGAGACTGAGTTACTTAAACCTAAACAAGATACATGAATTATAACCATAATATTTAATTACTTAACCAATTAAATACACATACATTCCATATATGATAAAACAACAACAAAGGAATAAGAGATACCACTTGATCTTAAATAACAATAAATTTACTATAAGATTACAACATTCATTCCCCGAATGAGATAAATCCAAAAGTAAGATTACATATTACAACTTCCACCTCGATACAAATGAGGGGTAACAAAATACAGTAACAACTGAAATGAATTAAGCATGCAAAGAAACTGGATCCCACGAGCTCTCCAACTGGAAATCTCGTCGACACAAACAAGAAGAAACACAATGGATTAAGGTGCACATTCCACCCAACCGTGTGGTACCTGAAGGCTCACCCCCCGTGCTAGGAGATAGTATCAAGGAATCCAACACAAGACCATCTACCTCAAGACACAGGCTAATACATACCTGAACTGAAAAGGATACAAGTACAACAACACTTAACACAAAGGTTGTAACAATGCTTCCAAAGAACAAGGATCATTTACGCAGTACAACAAACTGACTTCTGGTTGACATAGAGAGAGTGTCACACGATATTTGCTATGAGTTACCCTGGCTCAACTATCTTAGGCAACCGAACCAGCATCTTGGGTTATCCTGGCTCAACTCTACTAGCTGCCGGACCCTCATACCAACTGCACTTCTCGTCTCATCTCAAACCTTAAAAGCGAATGAGTTATGAGAGAGGCATTAATTATCTTAATTAGTCTGAGAGTTTTTCATTAATTCTTTTTAAGTTATCACTTACTTACACCCTATGTGAGTTACGTTGGCGCCCCTTTGTGTGTCGAAACCCCACAAAGAGCCACTCTCCTATCGACAACACGCACAGTACAAAACCACAATCCAATGGGTAGACTAGATATGATGACCTCTCCAATCCAAGGAGGCAACAAACTAAGGAAACTCACTCCAAACACTGGAGGAAAACAAAATACATAATCCACTCCTTCAAAAGGAGGCACAAACCACATAAGCCACTCTTAATCCCAAGGAGGCACAAACCATCCCCGTTCGTGAAAATCGTGTGAAACAACATGATACTTCTATACGCGCTACCCAAAACAAAACAAACCAAAGGTTGGCAACGTTTTACTACAACCCACACCAATAACTGAAAATTCCCATATGGAAGACTTACATAAACAAATGAATCAATTGGTCAACAAAGAGAATGAACGAGAGCATCACTTAGAAAGCATTTCAGGCAACCCAATAAACTAATGTTAGGGTTTCCTAAACCCAAGCCAAGCAATGATGTAGTGCAGGAATTAATTAATTAATTAACCTTAAGTATTTGCACATACTTATTAGTAACTCAAATCACATTAGCAATTTTAAGGAATTTAAACCAATAACTTAATTTCATTTTCTCCAATTACACATAATGATTAAAACATTCTTTTTCAATAACCTTATTTGATTATAACATCAACTTTAAAAAAAATATTTGATTATAAAATCAACATTTTAAATATATAAAAAAAAAATATCATAGAGCCAATTCCAATTCCACTCTAGTAATGAAATAATCATTTTAAAGAGATTCCTATTTTAAAGATTTAAATAATTTTTATAACCCAACTAATTCAAATTAATCCCTTAATAATTAACATATATATAATATATATTTAAATAGTTAAAGAAATTATTTATTTAAATTAAAATATACTATATTTATATATATAATATATACATATTATATATTTATAATATATAAATATTATAATATATAAATATTATAATATATAATATATACATATTATAAATTATATATAATATAAACTAATATTAATAAAAAATTTAAAAAAATGAATTTAAAAAAAAACAAACCTAGGCCCTAATTAGGGCGTGCAGGCCCCACTCCATGGGTGGTGGCCTGTCTGCTACGCACACAACCCGCCTCCCCCATGGGCTGCGACCTATGTGCGAAGCACACAATCCGCCTCCCTTTGGGGCGCGGCTTGTGTGCAGAGCACACAGTCTGCCTCCCTTTGGGGCGCGGCTTGTGTGCAGAGCACACAGTCTGCCTCCCTTTGGGGCGCGGCTTGTGTGCAGAGCACACAGTCCGCCTCCCCTGGGGCTGAGCGGTGGTGGGGCTGGCTTCCCCTACCTCCCCACAACAACCAAAAACAACATTTTTATATTTATATTCATATAAAAACAAAATAAAACCCAACTTCCTCCCCTGTTGCACAAAATTAATCAAAAATTTTCTGTGTAAGAAATTTAAAAGAAAAACATTTCCCATAATTAATAAACCCAATATGGTTATAAGATATACTTGTGTATATTTATAACTATACACCAAAATATCCATTTTTAGCCAAATTGTGCAAATGCACAACAATATTTTGCAATAAAACAAGAAATTTGTCAACACAACAACATGGTTTAAATTTAAGTTTGACAAACAAATTTCTTTTGGTTTTCTTTCTATTTTCCATTGTGTGATTCTTGTTTCGTTTTGTTTTCCAAAATTTCAGCAAAGTTTAAAAGTTTTGAACCAATTGACATGGGTTTTCCATTGAAACTCAAACAGCATAACTAGATTTAACTCTTTTCAAAATGAAACAAAAAAAAACAAAGAAGAACCTGATTTTTCCTCCAAAGCTTGAAGAACTCCAAAATGGTGCTTTTAAATCCTATTTTTGATTCCATCTCAACCAAAGAATCCACTTTGCTTCTTCAAAATTTCAAGAACCAAATCAAAAACAAAGCCACAACCAATCTTTTTTTCTCCCCCCATTCAAAAATTGAAAATTCTATGAAATAACAAATGCTCAAAAAATAAAGTTTCCCCCATTTTGGTCAAACCCCTAAAACTATCCCACCCACTAAATTCATTGCAAAATTGGAGATATTTCCTTTCTTTTACAATTTAAAACAAAATTGCTTTCCAAAAGGAATTTCATGAACTTAAAAAATTTCTTTTACAAAAAGAATTCAAAATTTTGTAAATAAATTATTTTACATATTAATTTTCAAAAAGAGGAATGTAAAACATGATTTTCATTTTTATTTTTATTTAAATCTAAATATTCAAACATGCCAAAACAAGTAACTTAAATCATTTTATCCCCATTAATCTAATTAGTCAATAAAATAAATCTAATCCAAGATTAGATTATTTTATTAATTAAATTAAATTAATCAATAAATAACTACTTTTCCAACATTACAAATAGATAAAATCAATCATCATTTTTAACTTCAAAATCCATTTAATAACCTTTAACTTGCAATTTAAACAAAAAGCCAAGGTGAAAAAGGACAATGTAAAATAACTAAACCCGACTACAAACCGACGACACACTATGACTAGGGTGACGACTTGGCACAGAAAACCTAGCTACTATCTCCCAATCGAATACCATTGGCCAATGGACACACTCAAACCTGTGAACTAGGTGGAGTCGATGTCATATACCTGTCAACCTACGAACAAAGAGTATATCGAGCGTGCATATATATGATATAATATGGTCAAGCACATTGTGAAGAGGAAATCTCAAAATTGTAGGGCGCTCACAAGCGAGTGGTACAATCTTGTCCCCTTCACCAATACAAAATTACTAACTGACACATCTAACATTAGTAATATAATAAAAGCATAAGGCATTTTTAATTAAATAACAGCTATGCTAATTCAAAACATGCCATAATGATAACATCATCTAGTGAAATTTCATCACATCAAAATATAATGTTTACATCGCTTAACCGTTAGCGGTCAAAAACAACCAAGTATCAAAGTCAAAGCATAGTAGAACAAAGCATTACAAAGAAAACACTGCCAATTAAAAGATCCAAAATGGAGGGGTGTTACAAAAAACATAGTGAAGAAGCTTGTGAAAATAAGGTTCACTAATCTCTAAATAGGCCTTGGAAAAAACTCAACAGCTTGCTCTCTAATCAACATATAAAGAAACAATCTAGACCAAGGACGAAATGGAGAAAAAAGGAAAATGTGAATAGAAGGAAACCAAAGGTGCAGGGGAAGACAAGATTGGTTTGGAGAAGAAAAGAAGCCAAAGCCACAAAGGAATCAGTCCCAAGCAACAAAGAAATTAATTTCATAGAAACAACCTCTATCATAATGGACAAAGAAAATAATCCAGTTAATCCTGAGAGGGAACCTTCCCCATGCCTAAATGTCGAACAACAAAATAAAGGTCTAGTAGAGATAGAAAGATTTTCTTTAGATAGTGAAAATGAAGACTATGAAGACTTAGACATAATCAAAAATAGAAGTATATCACAAATTGTGGCTCAGTTCTTGGATATGCCAAAGGAAAATAAGAAGAAAAAAGGTGAGAAATATGAGAAGCAAATCCAGGAAGAAATGGCTCAAGAAAAAGGATTAAAAAGCATTAATAATTTCCTCAAAGATATTAAGGGGGTAGAGCACTCCCAACAAGTTTCTTTATGAAGCTCATTACCTGGAATGTTAGGGGCCTAAACACCCCTAACAAAAGGTGTTTGATCAAATTCCAAATAGAGAAAGCTAACATAGACCTTGTCCTTCTACAAGAAATTAAGATAGAAGATGAAACCAAGAAAATCTTAAATATTTTTGGATGGGTGGAAGCATACTCAAAAGCTTTTGGCACTATTGGAGGGCTAGGTGTATTATGGAAAAGCAATTTAGTAGAGATAAGCATAATGGAAAAATAACCATACTGGATGCAATGCCAAATCAGTAGCTTAAAATAAAAATTGGACTTTTTCCTCTTCAACATATACGGGCCCATTAGGAATGGCGAGAAAATCAAATTATGGGATACCTTGAGCCTAAAAATCTCCCAAGTTGAGAGAAAGAAGGTATTAATTAGTGGAGATTTTAAAATTTGGGGGGCAACAGGTTTGTCTCAAGCCCAATGAGGGACTTTGGTCTTTTTCTATGTCGTAACAACTTAATTGATGTTCACACCAAAAATGGTGTGTTCACATGGACAAATAGAAGGGATGGGGATTGTTGTATAAAATAAAAATTAGATAGATTTCTATTTTCTCAAAAATGATTGGAGGATAATCAAACCCTAGATGTAGAGATTCTCCCTTTGGTTGGTTAAAACCACTTCCCTATAAAGCTCATAATTAAGGAAGAATTCAATATCCAAAAATACTACTTTAATATGGAGAAGATGTGGTGTCATAGGGAAGATTTGGTGGATACAATAGGCCAATGGTGGAAAGATGTCCCAAAATTTAGAGGTACTAAAAGCTTCAATTTTATGAGCAAGCTAACGTACATTAAGGATAAACTTCAAAATTGGAACAAGTTTGTCTTCAAAAATATCTTTCAGGAAAAAGAAAGACTGGAAGAACTAACAATTCTAAATAATAAGGTGATTAAAGATGGCATGTATCAAGAAGACTATGCAAAAGAGAAATCATTAAGGGCGGAATATGAAGAAATTTTGGCAAGGGAAAAGGTCTACTAGAAGAATTAATCAAGGGAGGGATGGTTAACTGAAGGGGATGTAAATACAAAACAAAATCATAATACTACAAAAATTGAGAAAGTACAGAAAAAAAATATCATGTATCTCTTCCACTAAGGAGTGAAAACCCAGGATCTTGAAGAAATTAAAGAAGAAGCTATCAGGTTCTTCAAACACCTGCTAGCACCAGAGGGTGATATGGACTCAATAAATGACAATAAAATTATGGATAATATTCCAAAGATAATCTCCACTAAGGACAATAAAATGCTAACAACTCCATTTAGCAAAGATGAAATAAAGGAAGTGGCTTTTCAACTTCATCCACACAAAATGCCAAGACCAGATGGTTTCCGAACATTCTTTTATCATTAGTGTTGGTACTTCATTGAAGAATAAGTTTGGGGTGTTGTTGAAGACTTCAAAAAACACAAAAAGTTTGTGAAAGATTTAAACAATACCATGGTAGTGTTGATTCCCAAAAAAGAAGACTGTACTAATTTCAAAGACTGCTGGCCTATCTCACTCTACAATACCTTTTACAAGATTCTATCTAAGGCCCTAGAGAACAGGCTCAAAAAAGTGTTGGACAAGATTATTTCCCCAAATCAAAGCGGGTTTACACCAGGAAGGGACATTGTGGACAACATCATTCTAGCTAATGAGGTTGTTCATACCATAAATAAAGAGAGAATTCCAAGCATGATGATCAAATTGGACGTCAACAAAGCTTATGATAAGGCTATATGGAGATTTCTAATCAGAATAATGGAAAAGTTCAAATTTGGAAGGGATTGGTTACAAATGATATTCCAATGTATATCATCTACAAGATACTCAATTCAAATTAATAATTCACGACACATATTCTTTCAAAGTTACAATGGACTAAGACAAGAGGATCCCATCTCCCCCTTCCTATTTTTTATAATGAAGCCCTGAGCAGGCATATTCCTTCCTTCCAAGACCAAGGATTATGGAAAGGTCTAAAAATCACCCAAGGAGTTGACATTGTCACCCATCAACAATTTGCAGATGGCACTTTATTATATGGAGAAGCCTCTATTAGAGAGGTAGAGAAGATAAAGGAATTCCTAAATGAGTATATCAATGTCTCAAGACAATAGATAAATATGGAAAAATCCATTAAATATTTTCTTTTATACAAAGAAAGTGTTACACAAGAGAATAGGCAAAACTCTCAGGTATATAATAGATGAGATACCATGCAAATACCTAGGGGTTCCATCATTCAAATGAATGATCATATCAATCTTATTGGAGCAAACAATAGAAAAATGCAATAAAAAAGAATGAGTTGGAGGGGTAAATGGTTAACCCTAGCAAGAAGGATTACAATGATCAAGGCAGTACTATCAGCAATACCCACTTACTCAGTGTCTTGCATGCAAACAACTTCCAAAGTGCAGCAGCCAAAATAGAAAGCATACTCAAAAAAATCATGTGCGAAGGGTCTAATGAACAACATAAAATCCCTCCAATTCATTGGGATAAATTATGCAAACCCCATGAGGAAGGAGGAACAAGTATAAGGAATCTTAAACTACAAAATGTTTCCCTAGGGGCCAAACTAACGTGGAAAATGTATCAAAATCCCAATATGATTTGGTGTAGGATAATGCAAAATAAATATCTAGACAATCTAGAACCTAAAAGAGTGCTAACAATAGCAAAAGCTTGTAATGGCTCTCACATATGGAATTTTATGCAGGATACAAGGCATGTTATAACTGATCATATCACATGGCAAATCAACAATGGAAATAGGGCAAAATTTTGGAGGGATTCCTGAGGGGGACATAAACCCCTAGAAGAATATCAAGATTTGGCACCATACATTCCCACCATTAGTGATTGAAAGGGTAAAGAGGTTCAGAACTATATTAGGAAGGACGAAAAGGGAAATGTCACGTGGTTAATCACAAAAGAGTTAAATAACGATGGAGAGGCTAAAAGAAAAATGATATAGTTAATGCAAGAAATGAAAATCAACCTAAACAATGCACCCGACAAGATTGTATGATGTGGAGGAAAATCAGGAAGATATACGGCCAAACTTGGATACCTAATACAAACTAAACAAGGTAATAATGGATGGCCCAAAAAATCATGTTGGGGTAAAAGGGTGCTTCCCAAAGCAGGGGCTTTTACATGGAAGAATCCTAACAAGGGATAAGTTGAAATCAATCAAGATAGAAGGCCCGAGTAGGTGTGTTATGTGCCAAAAAATGAGGAAAATGTGGATCACCTGCTTTTGAATTGCCCCTATGCTGAAAATTGTTGGAACTGGTTACAAGAAAAATTAGAATGGAAGGCTCCCAAAAGTAATCATGCAATATCCCTAAATGTAGTGTCATCATACCATATCCCTAAATGTAGTGTCATCATGCTTTCTAATGCCTTCATAGCAAGCAAGTGGAACCTAATGGTAGGAGTTAGTAATTAAGGAGGGATATGCCATATCCCATGTATCACCCTGCTTCCTCATGTCTCTCCTTTGTGAATCGTGGTATGTGTTATTGATATTAGAAGCAAGGGACACTTGGAGGAAGTCATTCACACTAGCCCTCACATCATCTGTCTTAGTGACATTAATTGAATCATGAAATACAAGACAAAAACAAATCCAAATAATTTGGGCTCATGGGACATCTCCTATGTAGCATTGTTTTCAAATGATAAAAAATACTACTCAGCCCTACCCCCATTTTCATGGATAGACTTAACTTTTAAAAATATATATTAAATAATTTTAAAATAAAATAACAAAGATAAAATAAGCTTTATTTAACTTTTTATTTGTTTATTAATAATTTATTTACTTGTTTAAATATTATAATTAATAATAAAATAATAATAGATTAATAAAATGTATCTAGTTGCTTTGAGTCAGAAGATTAATGAAGGGAAGTCATCTATCTTTTTCTTCAACACTCATCTGCTTATTCAATCTTTGATTGCTCGCATTCTAAGATTTCAAACTAGTAATCTTCCTTTTATGTATTTGGGAGTTCCCCTCTCTGTGTCTCCTCTACCGAGAAGGACTTGGCAGCATATTCTGGACAAGTTTAGGGTTTATGTCAATCACTAGAACTGTTGGCGGTTATCCTTTGTTGGGAGGATTATGCTCCTAAAGGTTGTGGTCCAGGCTCTTCCCCTCTATAGATGTATGGTTCAAGTTGCTCATGTGAGCTTCATTAGAGAGCTTGATGAACTTTCTAGATAGTTTCTTTGGTCTAGCAATTTGGATTCCAAGAAGTGGAGTCTGGTTAAGTGGGACTCTATTTGTGGGCATATCCAACAAGGGGGCTTGTGTCTTCAACAAGCAACCATTACTAGTTAGGATTTAGTGGCCAAGCTTTAATGGCATTGGTGTATCAGTCAAGATCAAAGTTGGGCTAAAATCCTCAAGGCCAAATATTTGTGGGGTGCTTTAGAGAAAGACATTCCTCACTACCCTCTTGAGGGTAAGGGGTCTATGATTTGGGATACTCTTAAAAGAGGTGCTAGTTTGATCAAGTAGGGCCTATTTTGGATCTATCACAAGGGGGGTGATGCTCTTTTTTGGATTGATTCTTGGTATGGCTACCCCCTGTTATTCACTTCTCATCCTCATCTACGAAATTTGGGCTCTCTTTTTCTTGATGTTGGATGGATGAAAGTTAGTGATTTTAAAGGTAGGGAGCGGTTGGGATAGGGGGGTTCTCAAATGGAAAGGGTGCCACCTTTGTCCTCTTGGGAGTTCGGATGTGGATCATGCTGAGCTAGGTAAGATTTTAGTGGAGAGACTTTGTTGCTCTTTACAAGAAAGGGATGTCTTGGCCTGTACCCCGGATCCTAAAGGGGTTTATTCAGTGGCATTTGGGTGTAGGGAATTAGATAGAAGGAAGTATGGGGGGGTGAAAATCCTTGGTGGAAGTATCCTTGGAACAAGTTTGTGTGGCCCAAATGTAACTTCTTCGTTTGGTTAGTGGCTCAGGATAAATGTATTACTTGGGACAATCTTCTAAAGAGGGGTTTTTAGGGGTCATCTATTTTTTTTCTATGTGGTAGTAGTGAGGAGTCTTCACATCTTTTCTTCCAATGCTCATTGTCTATCTAGAGCTATTTAGCATTTATGGTGGACGATTTGGAGGCACCCTTGTGTGAATGCTTTATCCCTTCCTAAGTTATGGAGGTCCTTGGGGAGACCCCCTGTAATATCTTTCTCTCTCTAAACGGTGTGGGTTGTGGGGCCTTCATGTGCATTATTTGGAAGATTTGGCTAGAGAAAAATCATAGAATTTTCCAAGATAAAAAGTTGGTGGTTGCCCAAGTTTGGCAACATATTCTCAGTATGCTTCAAGAGACTATTTTAGCTAAGTGTGATGTTGGTGCTCCCCTGAATGCTGAGGAGGCTAAGGTGTTTCTAGATCTAGGTCTGAGCTGTCTCAGCTCGAAGAAGGCTTCTTCCATTGGAAGGAGATGCCCCAAAAGGAAAATTCAGAGAGAAGGTAGGTGGTCTCCGCCTCCTACTGGGATTTTGAAAATTAATACTGATGGCTCTTCTAAGGGAAATTCAGGTTATGTCGATGTTGGTGGTTTAGGGAGGGATAATCTGCAGTTGTCCTCTTCTTCTTCTCCAAGTATCATGGTATCCAGACTAATAACCTCATGGAGGCTTTGGCTATTCTTATTGCGCTAGAAAAATCTTATGCCCTTGGCTAGCACAGGATCATTTGTGAATCTAATTTACAAATTGTGATTAACTTGTTAAATAAGCAGAATATTGATGGGGTGAACTAGAAATTGTCTTCTACTATGCAACATATTCACCAATTGTGTAGCATGCTTGAGATGGTGTATTTTATTCATATTCCTAGGGAATGAAACAATGTGGTTGATTTCCTATCTAAATGGGCTTGAAAGTTTAGGGAAGAGTGGAAGATGGATGAGTGGGAGCAACTTCCCAGTGAGTGTGCTCATAAACTAAAAAGTTTGTTTCAGAAGGATATGAGTGGTTCTTGATTGGGTTTTGGTTTTCTTGGGTGGGTGGTTTGTTGGTCACTAGTTCTTGGCGGTTGGATGTGCCTTGTTGCCTTTGGCTTTTGTCTCCTACTAGTTGTATTCTGGAAATCTCTTTGATTGAATACATTTTTACCCTTTTTATTAAAAAAAAAACAAGTAAAAATAAAATTGATTATAATAATACTATAAATGGAAGTAAATCTAATATTATTAGTATTTCAATTATATTTTATTTAAAGTATTCATGTTTTGTAATGTGAATATCTAAGCATGGTTGTTTCTCATAATGGACATAATTTGATGATTAATTTTTATTTTTTTTAAGAAATAATAGAAGTATTTACAAGCATAGTTGAAATTGAGTTTGTTTATTTGAGTTGTTAAGCTATTGTTTATCTAGATAGAAGACAAAGATTAAAAGAAATATTAGCTAATACCAATCTTGTTGTTTGTTAGTAAATATGTCAATTTATATTTTTTAGATTGATAGGAAGTTATTTTCCATGTCAACTAATACAAATAAATTTAATATAATGAGTATCTCAATTATAATAGATATTTGATTATTAAATAAATAATACAAGAATAGTATTAGATAACAAAATGAACTCTTGTTAACAATAAGTAGGTAGATACTTTATTTGAAGACAATACAAATAATTGAATATGCAAAAATAATTTTATTTATATTTTTTCAAATGAAAATTTTAATTTCTAATAACTAAAAAGATACTTCTAAATATATATTGATAATTATTCTATTTTTGCATGTTTATATTCTAGCTTTATAGTACCAACATGTAAAACACTTTGTATTACGATAAGTTGTGTATAGACAAGAGCATTTTAAATCAATGTATTATACCAATTAATATGTTAATTAAAGTAATATACATATCTTAAATATATTTATTTAAAAAAATAAAAAAATATATATATTTTAATTAATTAGTTACAATAATTTTACTGGTTATAGAAAAATGTATGTTATTTTTATTTTTATTTTTTAAATTATATTTTTTAATACAAAATACGTTTTTTTTTTTTGCAAATTGCTACCAGAGAGGGTAGCACTCTTTGTATTCAGTGAAAAAAAAATAGATACATCATCCAAGATACAGGCATCCTTCATGAAAATTTTGTTAGGATAGATATGATGCCCAACCCAACATCACTCATCTTACCAATATCAGACTCGAACAATACATTTTTGTTGGCTATTACATGATCAAAAAAAACTTTGCAAGTCACCGGCCAACACTACCTCCCTAAAACAATCAATGGTCGCTTTTATCCTCGAATTCCTCTTTGTCTACACCACATATAGAGCTCCACAAACCATACCAATCAACGACCACTTTGAGCATTTTTCAAGCACCATTGTTGTTGCCTCCACATGAACATCAAGAAGAATATTGATGCACTTGGCCGTCACTTGTTTACTTCCAATCAAATGGAGGACATTGGTAAAGAACATGCTCAACATCATATTGTCGTGACGATGGTTTCCTTGGAGCCTATGTTCCCCAAGAACCCTTCTTAGTGCCACAATCAGTTATTTTGATGGCTCTATAGAATAGCCTTGATAGTTGTGCTTCATAAGTCTCCAAAATATTTACTTAATAATCACTTTATTAAATTAAAGAAAATTTTACATAAATAAAAAAAAGAAAACTCAATATTAAGAAACATTATAAATAATTCTTATTATATAAAGACATTATTATATTATAAAGAACAAACTTTAATTAATAACAATTAAATTATATTTCTAATAAATTAAATATTATATT